>JAMKCH010054738.1:0-63429 GCA_023653785.1 Ophioderma brevispina | reverse complement strand
CTTAGATATTAAGTAGTAATTTGATATTAAGGACACAAAATGTCGGCAGTAATAAGCCATTTCCAGTGGCATAACCAAAGGGGAAGCTTCCCCATGGGGAATCTTCCCCCCCCCCCCCGAAAAAAAATTAGTGATTTTTGTTACATGCACCAATTTACATGAAAACAACATAGGCCGTATACTATATAACAAATTTTAATATATGCTGCCCCTGAAGATATAAGTGCCCTGGACCCGTTCGGTTTCAGACATCACATGCGCGGTGGGTGGGGCTCAAGTCAAGGTTACTTCCGGTTCAGGATGAGTATCGGAAGGGCATTGGGCCAGGTCGTGGCAGGGAAACATGTGTAGCAAATAACTCCAATTTGGGTAGCGTTTTCATATAGCAGTCCAATGGATCAAATGAGTATTGCCTTTCATCCATCAAGCGCTACTGCACAACATCATACAGCGATGACGGAATCGTCGGATACATTTGATCTATGAGAAATTTGCCTGGGATATCCCCAATGGTTTCAATTTTCTCTGTGTATATTTACAAGTAATGTGTTGTGCCAAGCTCACTGGTAGTTTGCTCCAATTTTATCTTTGATAACTCTGATAAAATGCCCAAATATGGAAAAGGGTATGTTTTTTGTAACCATGGAAATTGTGAGGCATGTCGTTGGGTATGTGATACTCAAATTAAGCAGAAATAAAAATCCTCAAAAATACTGTAAATCGAAAGTAAAGAAAGCAAGATAATAAAGGATATTAATGACACAAGCATCGTTACATGTTTAGGGTTAGGAACCCAAACTGACAAAATACTTGTTTTGCCCATAGCAAAAAAACAAGAAAAAAACACTTGTTTAGGGTATGTTTTTTAGTCAGTGGAAATACTTGTTTAGGTGCATTTTGTAAGTTCCATGTTCTGGACGGCATCATATCCCTGTGACGACAAGTGGCCCCCGGGTTTCAGATATCTCAAACTGTTTGCAATATCCCCAATCTGTGCATGTGGGGTAATTGCATTGTGTGGGAATATTCTCCACTAAATTGTTGGGAATATCCCCGTGTACTTAATACACCCCAACAGCAGCGCGGAGCCAGCCCCATAATCCCTTTGCACGGCGAACTATTATCGACTGGTAATTGAATGTTGTCTCCATTTCTTCTTCTTGGTCGCGGGAAGGTAACATCGGTCCAAGGTGACAAACACATGCAGCCTACGCCAGAGAGTACCACGGTCACGAACGGTACACAACTCAATGTTAAGCACTGCCCATGAGATTGTCAAGTTCCAAGAAAATAATGCAAGTCGATTCCTAGCCCGATGCCTAGACATTGGATGATACAAAATCATACATCCTGCCTAGACTCAGTCACAACTTCAATCCTAGACTAAAGTTACCGTCCTCCGGTACCCGCCCAAGTATACCTACGCTAGTTTTTTTTATTGAGTTCTTACCAAAATGACCCAACAAACAGTATACAATAAGTAAAAATGCTGGATATGATTCACTGAAACTTGTAATTCACTAGAAATTTAATCTTTAGGGGTAGGGAATCATGTGGCTAAAGTATTACGAAAGTACGGTGGAACGTTGTAAACACAGATCTGATACCAGACTGGTGACATAATTCAGTAAATAGTTTCATATTACGCGCCGTTGTTTTAAACATGCCGCTGGAGGCGTTAGGTGGCCTCCAATCAATTCCTGTTCGCTCAATAGTACACTGTAATGACCCTACAGTTGATACTACCTTTCTGGCTGGTTTCAAGAGATTATGAAGATGATGAAGATATATTGAAAATAATGGTACACAAAGAAGCGCATAGCTATCGGGAATCATTTCTGCTGTCATATACTATTACATTAGAATCGAACCCATAGACGTATAAGCACAGCTCTCAATAATGTTCAGGGGAAATGTTTGTGTGCGGAAACTATGAAGTGTATGCTATGAGAGGTTCTCGTGGCATGGGACACAACTAATTGCAGGCAAAAGGGACTTTGGAAGGTTCTTTCTGAGCCGCGTTATACACCCCTAACGTGCATTGAGTTACACTCAAAGTGCCATGGGGAAGATCATGATGCAGTCAATATTTTCAATGACTCTACTTTCCATAACCTGGCCCATATGAATGTTTTTGTGCTGACACAATTATGAATTTGGAAACCTTACCCTTTTTTTTAATTAAACATGTTGCTTTTCATGAAAGGAATTTCTGAATCATAAGTGTGTCAGAAAAAACGTGTGTCAGATGGCTCAGGTTATGGAAACTCCCATTTTTACATGCAATAGGAGTGATGGAAAAGTCAAATCTAAAGTGAATACATTTTGAGTTACATACATTGGGTTTCACTGTTCTTGTGATGAAGAGAACATTGATTTTGCCCAATTCAAGTCATTTCCCCTTTCCCTTTACTTCCGCATTTGTTTTGTTTACCATTCAATATGAAATATACACTGTTCACTTAAATGCAAAGCTCAGGCATATGGTTATTGAGTAAAGTAACTACGTTATAAATAAACAAGTCTACGTACTTGTGTGTGCATGAAGCGTGAAATCATTGAACTTCAGAGAGAAGAGGAAATGCTGCTTTATGGGCTCATTATTGTGTTAACAGCTTTTGAATCTCCATGGCCTTGAAGGTTTAAAGGGACACTGGTGCATTTGCATCGGGCACCCGAAATTCTTGTTAATGTTTTGTTTTGTACTGTTGTTAAAGATGCCCTTTTATCAAACAGAAGTAATAGAAAGAAACAATGATTAAACACAATAACATTTAAAGGGGCGTGTTCCGCTCGTCTTTGTGACCCCCCGATTTACCCGGAAGAAGTATCGATTTTGGTATATCATATGAAGAGGCTATTTTTCTCATTGTCGTCCTGAAATTGGAGCCCGCGAATCCCTTTCATTCCCAGATAAAACAAAATCCGCTGTTTTAGTGGTTAACCACTTTATTGTCCCAGTATTGAATCGGGCTTTGCAACTGCCTTGTTGCGTCTACCATCAAACCGGCCATTGTTTCGCCCCATCCCCCGGTCTTAATGGGTGTGTATGATCAAGTGCCAGGCTCTCACATCCAAGTTGAGAACACAATAACAACTAATCGAAACAACCACCTTTAACTGCCTGGTTTAACTTTTTTCCATGTCCAAATCCACCAAAACCACTACTAAATGGTCCAGAGAACCTACAAAAATATGAATTCCAAATCCCACCAAAATGCACACGACGGAGAGAGATGACCTCTGAGATCAGAGGTCAACCTCGTCCTAGTGTTTATCCTAGTGTTTTCTGACTAACTATTATCAGTGATTCACTCGAAAGAGTCAAAATTTGAAATTTAACTGAAAGCTTAAACGTGAACTATAGTTTGTAGAATTCTCATCAGTTATTTTCTTCTTAACTGACAAATTGAGAAAGAAGAAAATGGCAGTGTTTTTACAATATGATCTCCATTCAATTACAATTGTAGTAGGTCCATATGCATAATGACTAACAGCCATTTTGTCCTATTCGGTTGCTTTTGGGTCTTATTACTGCAGGGCAGAGCTCTGCAGGGTATTGTTAGAATTTACTTCATACTTTTTACAGACTTGCAAAAATTGATTTTTGTGTCGCTGCCTTAAGGGCAGGAAGACACATAGGGATCACTTGTCCACTGTTTTTGTTGTTTGTGTCTGTTGTTGAGTCTGTTGTTGATGTCTGTTGTGAAAAAGGGTAACATTTGCATGTTAATATCCACATACTTGATGGATTTTAAACCAAACTTTGTCACAGTGCAACATGTCATCCCCCCCCTTGTGAATGAGGTCAAAGGTCACATTCCAGGTCAAAGGTCATGTGAGGTCAGTTGTAAAATAGGCTGAAAATGTAAATTGACCTCATAGAAAAGTTTGAATTTCAATGGAACCAAACTTGAACATAGGTGCAACATGGGATCCCTCATTTGTTTGATCGGTCAAAGGTCCACATACCAAGGTCAAGTCAACATACCAAGGTCAAAGGCCATGTGATGTTAATTTGTAAAATGGGCTGAAATGTAAAAATGACCTCATTTGAAAAAGTTGAAGTTCATTGGAACCAAACTTGACCATAGGTGCAACATGGGATCTCTCATCTGTTGATGAGGTTGAAGGTCACATATCAAGGTCAAAGGTCATGTAGGCCTATCATATTCCACTACCGCGACGGCAGGCGACCAAGCGCCTAGGACCGCTGTATTTTTTATATTTTTTTATTATTTTCTGAATTTAACAAATCACTGATAGTGCTTTTTAACCCTCGCCTGCAATACTTACCTAAACCATTTATTTGTGTGTAACTCAAGTAATTTTGGTGATAAATACCAGATTTTGGTAGTGGTGTTATTCCCGTGGTTTTCAATAACTGAAACCAAAAAAATACACTCAGAGAGGAGTAAATTTGCCTTTAAAGCCTTTGAACTGGTCCCACAACCCATGAACCCAATTATTAAAGTTTTAATTTAAAAATTATCAGAAAGATGAGTAAACAAAAACTTGACCCGATGGTGTCCCGCCATTTTTGAATTTTAGTAATAATATCTCCATATTTGGTATCAATCGACGCTGGGTTCATTATCTTTTAATTTACTGCAAAGATCAATTCACAATCGGTTAGGTATAGACTCGAAGCCGTAACAGTCGTTGTAATCAAGTAGTCGTTTTCTGCTCTGTCCATTGATTCACATTGAAATGAACGGCGTTCAGCGAAGGATCGTGTCCAGAAGAAAATCAGCGCATTTATTCACTGCAAATTCTTGATTCGAACGACTGTAGCTCGGCCTATACTTACCGATTGGAATGATCCTTTACAGCAACTAAAGCTAAAGAAATAAGCGTTCTGCAGTAACCACATATGTTAGATATAGTTATTTAAAAGGTTCTCGATTTACAAGTGATATTAAATAAAAGATCTTTTGGCTTGAAAATGAAGGAAAAGGCTGTAAATGAACCCACATACCTTTGATAATGAAACAAAAAATAGGGCCATTCTAGGTGGCTATATTTTATAATATTCCTTGATGTACAAACTGTTCCTTAAGAGACACTGCACAGGTTGAAATATATTTCGCCCTCAAATTGTTTCAAAATTGATATTTTTGCATGGTGTAAAGCTTTTATCCATTAGCCCTCACCTGAATGATTAAGAACCAAATCAGCGTCCTTATGGGTAAACAACGATTTGATATTAATGGCGCCCGTCGACATTATTCAGCAGACGACGGAAATTCCCCCCCCCGCATTTAACCCACAAAAAACGCACGCCGTATGCATTTTTTTCCCATGCATGCACCTTGTTTCATCGTCCCTGTGACCTTTGCAGTTTTTTATATCAATGGGTACGATTCTATGATATTTCATGTATCTAACACATTTGTTGATTAAATTTGAAAAACTCAAAAGTTAGCCTACAAATATTATTGGATTCCTTTAACCTCTTATTAACATCCATATCTGTTTTTGAGTATGTTACTTTTCTGTGTAAATGTTTCTCTATCTTCCATGGCTTAACTAGTCATTTGAGAGCAAATTGAAAGAAATTTCCTGTTTTGTGCCAGTGCCGCTTTATTTTCAGCAATTTACTAATCAATCTAGTTTAATGCTGTTTTTAAAGAACTTTGAAATTTGCTGCAAATGTGCTGTGTCCTTTGAATTTTTCAGATTTGGCAAATTTATTTTGTAGATTTTATTAACCCTTGGCACCTACAGGAACCTCCTATATAGTCACTTTAAAGTAAGCGTCCATTTTCCATTTCATTTCAAATTTTTAAAATTATGCCATTATTATCATAATCAATGTCAGCATGAGAAATGTATTAAAATGAGTCCCAACAAGCTTAGGTTTAACCGTCAGTGGCTTTTGAGATGGCATCGCAGAGCCATCTCAAAGCCCGCGGTTTTCAATTTTCTAGCCTATATCATAATCTCCCAGGGTTGATGGCTAACAAATAAAATTTATATGTCAGTCATATGTCTAATGTTTGTAATATTTTCCCCCCTTATAAAGTGTCCCATTAGAGAATAAAGTTATTGTTTTAGCTCTGCTGTCTATCTATCATGTCATAGCACACAGGTTGACAGCATCATTTTTAGTAAACAACAAGGCGCAGCCGAGTTGTTTTTTTTTTTTACTTTTTATATGTAATTAATAAAAACAATACCTTTCTTCTCATTCCCTTTTAACACTTTATCCAAAATAGAAGCTATATTAGTAAAATTTACTGACAGATTTTATCCAACAACTACCCTGCTGTTTAAATCAATCACCGTTGGTTACTATGCAATCTTCGCTTCACCGAGCAATGTTTATGCATACGCCTTGACGCTGTACTGTGGATATTGTCTCATATCACACGCTAAGAACCAATGAACTTGCGTAAACAATCTCAAGGTTTAAGAATGCGGTTAAATATGAGCAGTTTTATTTGGCAAAATATAACAGACATGTGGTTTTTTTATCCTTGTAAAATAAAATTGTGAAATTGTGGCAGTTCATTGCGCAAGTTTGAATAAGATTGTTAACATTTCACATTGTTTATTTTTTTTATATCAATTTTAAACTAATTCTTGAATATTCAAAATAAAAGTTTGGAATATGTAATTATTTTAAACCACACTCCTAAAATTGTGGTCCATGAATTTTCTCTGTAAGGTTATTTCCTGTTCTTTCCAAGACGCCTGTGTTTTGAGGCAAATAAGCACAGCCACAATCAAACAGAGTATAACAAGATTGCGCGTTTTGAACCAATCCCATAATGCATTGCAATTTGCCTACATTGTACTGTACAAAAATAACGGTACGTAGGGATAACAAGTGATCAAGAAGTTTTAAGAACCACAACATTTCATGATCATGTTAAAAAATCCCTAAGTACTAACACTTGTGGGGATAAAATGAGCATAAAAGTCAATGTTTTATGTGTTAAGAATAGGATTTTTTGGTATCACATGACCCTATTAGGTTAAGTTGACCTCAATACACCCTCTGTTATGTACTTATGAAATGCTTCAGTTTTGTACCCCTAAGGCCCTGAATGGGTTAAGTTAGTATGGAAAACAACAGCATTATGCCTACATTCTTTATCACTTGGATCAAATTGAATAGCAAAAACATTACTATAACGATAATTTTAGATTTCATATGACGGGGTGAGTTACTTAGAAACAAATGGGTATTTTGGTTCTGGGGGTGCTTTCAAAGTGGGTCTCAAATTCACACTTTGGTAAGGATTTGGACTTTATTTTTAAATTCCAATTTTTGACAGAAGAATGACTCACATATTTAAAAATGCTACCATTGTTGAGAATTTAGGCAAAAATTATTTGCACACTTTGTCATTAACTGTTGTAAAAAAATTGCAGCTTTTTGGGAAGATTTGGCAAAATTTTACAAAAATATTTAAGTTTAGTCCAAATCAGACTTCATATTCAGGCTAGTTGAGGCTTTACATCTTGTAAAGCATAATGATAATAGCAATTTTGATGAAATGCACTCCCACCGCAAAAAAAAATTATTTTTTACCTCATGTGCTAGTGTGGGTAGACATTTAAGAACTGCCTTTAAGGTAATAATTCAATAGAAGATATTGGGTGAACAGTAAAAGACGTACTCGTCGCCCAACTAGAGACTCGCTTAGAGCCTTGACGGTTTACTACTGACGTCCTGTGTTTATGTGTGCGCGTGTGTGTTGTTTCAGTGAATCTGTCACCGCGTTGAAGCCTGTCTTGTTATTTTGTATCTTTTGCAGTAACACTTGTATTTAAGCACCGGCCATTATAACAACAGGAATGTGGAGGAGGATATTTGTAGACGAGATGCGTTGTTGAATGAATTTAGAGATTATATAGAAGGCTAATTTGGAGTTTTAGTATGGAAAGGTAAGGGAGGGGATGAAATCTGCAGATGTAGGGATGGGGTGGGCAAGGGCAAAAGAGAGGAAGGAGGTGAGTGAATTAGCCGAGCAGACAGATTAAATTTAAAGTACGTCTATTTCTTTGATACTTATTTTCAGAGATTGCAGGTTAGAGTATCATACAAACGGACCTGGTCTTACCCTTTTAATTTCAGAAAATATGGCAGCTATTTTTTAGATACAGGTGGAAATAGTACTGTGTCCTAAATCCTATAATCATGCAGTTCTATCTACCATCTTGGAAAAAATTGTTGGAACACTTGTGGTAGGTTTTGAAATTTCCCCCGTTTCTCCCCCAAAAACAAGTTGTCTCATGGTCATGTCGCAGCAGCCTTGGCACACACCCCAACAGTGAGATGATGGGGGGGTTGGGAAGGCAAGGGTCAAATGGAAGGATCAGGCTTGCAATTGAACTGTGACTTTTGGGTATGACCTACGCTGTGATCACGGTGAGCATTTAATACAATCGTGTTAAGTGTTCCAACTAATTTTTTCCAAGATAGTAGGGATATAACACCAGCGATCCAATTTTCATTCTTCAATTTTAAAAAAATTATGCATTTATCATATCAATGTAGCATGAAGCAAATGTATTAAGAATGAGTCCAAACAAGCCTAGGGTTACGTCAGTGGCTTTTGAATGACGCATCGCAAGCCATCTCCAAAAGCCGCTGGTTGTTATTTATAGCCTATATGCATATATCCAAGGGTTGAAGTCTAACAAAATAAAGTAGATGTCGTTCATGATGTGTATGATTGTATTTTCCCACCTTATAAAGTGTCCAATTAGAGAATAAAGTATTGTTTTTAGCCGCTGCTGTATATCTATAGGTCATATCCACAGGGAACCGCATCATTTTAGTAGAAACAACAAGGCGCAGCCGAGTTGTTTTACGTTGATGACACGGAGATACCGGCAGAGTTAAAAACAATTACCTTTTATTCTTCATTCTTTAACACTTTATTCAAAATAAGAAGCTATTATATTCGAAAATTATGACAATTTTCTCCAACAAACTACCCTGGTGTTTAAATCAATCAGTCCGGTTGTTACTATGCATCTTCGATTCACCCGAGAGCCAATTGTGGATGGAAGGCATTGACGCCTTTTACGGTGGATCATTGTCTCATTCACACGGCTAAGAACCAATGAAATGCGTAAACAATCTCAAAGTGTTAAGGAATGCTGGGTTAAATATGAGGTTTACCTTGGGCAAAAATATAACAGACATTGTTGGTTTTTTATCTTGTAAATAAAATTGTGAAATTGTGGGCAAGTTCATTTCGAAGTTGATAAGATTTAAACATTTCACATTGTTTTAGGCATAATGAGTTGCAATGTTAATCTAACACGAGAAGTAATATCAACCATTAAAATTTGAGAAGATAGGTAATTATTTTAAACCACACATCCTATTGCTTCCATGAATTTTTCTTGTAAGGTTTATTTCCCTGTTCTTTCCACGAAAGCACTGTGTTTGAGGCAAAAATAAGCACAGCCACAAGCAAACACAGAGTATAAACAAGAGCGGTTTTGAACCAATCCAATAATGCATTGAATTGCTACTTGGACTGTACAAAAACATAAAAAGTCCTAGGGATTTTAAAAGTGATCAAGAAAGATAGTTTAAGAACCACACAACATTTCATGATCATGTTCAAACATCCCTAAGAGTACTAAACACTTTGTGCTAAAATGAGCATAAAAGTCAATGTTTTTATGTGTTAAGGAATAGGATTTTGTTGGGGATCACATGACCCTATTGAGGTTAAGTTGAACTCATTACACACTCTGGTATGCAATACTTATGAAAATGCTTCATTTTGTTAAACCCTGAGGCCTGAATGGGTTTAAGTTAGTATGGAAACAACAAAAAAAAACAGCATATTCTAATTATTTATCACTTGGAGCAATTGAATAGCCAAAACATGACTCTACAGATAATTTTAGATTTCATATGAAGGGGTGAGTTACTCAGAACATAATGGGTACTGGGGTGCTTTCAAAATGGGTCTCAAATTCAGCTTTGGGAGGATGTTGGACTTTATTTTAATTCCATTTTGACAGGAAGAAAGACTCAAATATTAAAATGCTACCAGTTGTGGGAAATCATTATGCAAAAATTATTGCAAACTTGCTCTGAATTTGTACAAAAAATTGCAGGTTTGGGGAAGATGGCAAAATTTTACAAAAAATAATTTAAGTTTAGTCCAAAATCAGAACTATATCAAGGCTAGTGAGGCTTACATCTTTGAAAGATAATGATAAGTAGCCCCCCCACCCCCATTTTTGATGGATTGATGATGAAATGCACTCCCACCGAAAACAAAAAAAGATTATTCACCTCCATGGGCTAGTGTGGGAGGACAATGTAAGAATGCCTTTAAAGGTAATATTGTAAATAGGAAGATAGTGGCTCGGTGTGAACAGTAAAAGACGTAATCGGAGCCCAACTAGCGACCGCAATGGTAGAGGCCTTGACGGGTTATACTGACAGTCTCGGTTTATGTTGTGAGGTGTGTGATGGTTTCAGTGAAATCTGTCACCGCTTTGAAGCCTTCTTGTTTTCTTGTATCTTTGCAGTAACATTGGATGGTGCAGCACAGGCACTGAGTGAATAGCCGAAGCAGACAAGAGTGAAATTTAAAAGTAAAAGGCTTATTCTTGATTACTTATTTGTTCGAGATGCAGGATTATGAGTATACTACAAAACGGACCTGGTCTGTATCTTTAATTTCAAGAAATATGGCCACTATTTTTTAAAGTACAGGGTTTGTGTTGTTGTTTAAATAGTACTGTGTCCTAAATCCTATAATCATGCAGTCTAATCTACAATCTTGGAAAAAGTGTGGAACACTGTGTGGTAGGTTTTGAAAATTTTCCCCCCGTTCTCCCCCAAACAATGTTGTGTCATGGTCATGTCGTCAGCAGCCTTGGCACACACCCCAACATTGAGAAGTGATGGGGGTGGGGAAGGCCAAAGGTTCAAATGGAAGGTTCAGGCTTGCAATTGAACCGTGACTTTGGGGTAGTGACCTACGATGTGATCACGGTGAGCATTTAATACAATCGTGTTGTTAAGTGTTCCAACTAATTTTTTCCAACGATAGTAGAGGGATGGGATATACACAGGAGCGCTAATAAAAACCAAGAGGGCAAAGGCGCAATGTGATTGAATAGCTCTTCAACATAACCTGAAATATTTTTAAATGGTTTCAAACATGACCTAGTTTTACTTCTTGGCTTTATCCTCAGTGCTCAGCTTATCAAGGTGTATCTTTGCCATTTGCAAAGAGACTAACCAAAAACATCACTCATTGCTCTTAAAAGTTGCTGTTCGATTGTCATTTGGGGACACCCCCGATACCCAGAAGTTGTACAATTTTGATTATCAGATGAAAGGGCCGTATTTTTCTATTGTAGTCCTGAAATGTCAGCTTCAAATTCCATTTCTTTCTCAAGATACAGATAAAAAATTACAAAAAAACATTTTTAATGGTTAACCATTCATTATTAGCACAGTAGTGAATAAGGGCGTTGCCACTATGCATTATCGCGTCTAGCATCAAAACGGCAAGTTGTTTCCACGGTACTTGATGGTCAGTGTGTACAACTGTCAGGCTCTCATATAAGTTTAGAGACACAGATAGACAAAATCAAACAAAGAACCTTTGTTAAACTAGCGCTTAAGCCAAAGTTTGGTTATTTTGGATGATTCTATCTAATATTTTGCAGAAGAGAGAGAAGAGAAGAAACAATGCAGTTTGAAAAAACTAAGTTGCTAAAATGATTAAAAAAAACTTCATGGTGACAGTTGTTGATTTTGCCTAGAAATGAGAAATTTAAGCCAGAATACTCAAGAAACCAGTGGGGAACGGGAGTTGTTGCTTTCTTTCAACTGAATTTAACTAAGACAAATATGCGCCTGTTAATATTCATGACACATCTCCCAAATAAAAATGACAATGATATATAAACAAAAATATGCGTGGTGGCCCAAAACATGATAATGAAGTGTGTATGCAATACTTTTAAGCACCTCGATTTTGGTTACCCGATTTTTGGAGAATCCGCGGGTCTAATTTTATAATGGTGTCATGGAGATTAAGCTGGAGATTAGATGAAATCAGTTGTTTAATATTGGAAATGTGACAAAGGGAGGATTTCCAGTATATTACGTCAGAAGTACCATCTTCTGAAGACTGTGTGGATTAGCTAAGTAATTATTGCACCAAGCTTGGTCACAATTGTCTGTGCTAATTTTACCTTTTAAGATGATTAATTGCTTCATTGCATTTTAAATGCATTAAATTATAGGTTTAATACACTGCACATTTACTTCTTGCAAGGAAAAATGGGGACAAATCAATGCACGCAACCTGAGTTTTATGATGCGTCTAATGCCACGACTCCGCAAGCCAGTGCGTTTGGACACATCATCATTCATTGGCAAGTGGCATTGATTTGTCCCATTTTCGAGGCAAAAGTACAGGCGCATTATTCACCTAATTCTACACGACAGAGAAACAAAAGAATTTTTACCTTGTATTTTTCTAAAGAAATGTTTTAAAAAAAAAAAAAAAAAAAATCATAGAGATTTAAAAAAAAGTACCACCCACTGAGAAAATTTAAACCAGTCCTGCTTGACGCATACGCATTTGAAAGCACTTAACACAGTAGAGCGTAGTGCAACTAGAACATTTTCAATCCACTCGCCCTACCTGCACTATATTTGTTACAGCTTCACTGATTTGCTGCGTAATGCCCGTAATACGCAAGTGTAAGTGAATTGCTTTTCCACTGAGCATCCCCGAATTATTTTTTTTCAAATGTTTTTTTTCTTTTTTATTATTATTAAAATTCTTTTAAAAATTAAGAATCAAAGCCCTATTTTTGGTCCCAAATTTAATGAATTTCAGACAATGCTGCTGGCCATTTTGTCCTAAATTTAATTAAAAAAAACTATGACACTTTTGCTGCGCTACACACTGAATAGATGCTGAAACAATTAATTGTCTGTATTTTCATTTTTCAATGGCATGGAGTAATTATTTGTAGGTAGGATATATTGACACAAAATGACATCACCAAGTATATACAAATGTTGCCAAATAGATTCTTAGTCTCTAATGCAAAAGGCAGGCAAAAATGCGCACTTTTTTTTTGCCTGTAATTAAAAAATTAACTTCACGTCAAAATTTTCAGCTGTATCTACAGACAAAGGCTCCTCATCTGTATGAGGGGTTTTTTTGGGTCCACTTTTTGAACCTTGTGGCACACCCCTAACCCAATGAAGTCCTTGGGATCCTTCACAATATCCATTGATTTAATTACTACTACTTCACTGCTCTTACTCTAAACCAGTAACACATGCTCTTATTTCCTATTTCTGGCCCCAGCGCCGTAATGTTGTTCAGAGCATTATCAACCTGCAATTCCTATCTAATGTTCGGTATATGAAGCTTTAGCTGAATGTGTTACAAGGTTGAAAGGTTTGTCATGACCTCTATGAATTTGCATTGACTGTTCGGATGTAATTTCCGCTGAATTATGTATGGTGATTTAGTATGGTTGGGTCTGGTGACTTTTATGCGTGGGTTTTGTAGTGGGGTGTATATGCATTTTCTAGTTAATACTTCACAGAGAATTGCGTGTTGTGGTTGTATTGCATATCACAAATTAAATGGGCATTTTTTCCCCATATAACAATATGACAGGCGATACATACTTGCAAATAATGTGTAATTGTAAAAGAGTGAAAAATTCAGTTCCAAAGAGGTTAAATTTCTTAAATCACTTCAAAGATTGCAAAATCAAATCCAAAAAGAGTGCAGTGGTTATTTAAAGGGGGATGCCTGATTTAAGTAGTAAAGTTTTGTCTTTGATTAGACGGGCTTCACCCCAAACCCCTGGCTGTAAAAGTTTTGCATGGTATTTCAATCCATTTTGAGTGAGAGCTGTAAATGCAATTTTATGAGCCCCGTAGCGTACTGTTTAAAATTAATATTGGTGACAAAAGGGGCACATTTGTGCTTATAACATCCAAACCAAACACCTTTTAGCCCTAAGATTTCACGATCGGTAAATGAGAAAAATGTAGCTGTCTTTGTTTCATTTTTTTATACCAAAATTTGACCATTCCCGGTAAATTTGTGTTTCTGGGACGAGCTATTTCGACCGACCAGAAACTTGGGCCGTTTAAATATGAGTGATTTGTAGGAATTATTGAGAGAAGGTTTGCTCATAAGCATTTTTCACATTTTAGAGTTTTTCATTGTTCTTTGTGCAGTGATGAATTTTATGAATTTTAACTCATTTCGAGAGTTAGTTAAGTTTTAACTTGGCTTTAGAGAGTACTGATGTCCTTTTGCCAAATGATGCAGCATTATAAATAAATACTGAGATTTACAAAAAAACAACACAAATATTCTAAGGTACTATTTGAAACCTCTGTTTATGAAGTTTAAAAATTGGAGATCCCCCAAATTGGAAATAAACTGAAACCGCGTAACCGTATTTGAAACTAAGGTTGGGGTTGGTTGGGTATGTTAGGAGGAAAACTTCAGCCAAAAAATGTGATGTCTCTGGAACTGAGATGGGCTTCAATGGGGATGTGTTCTGGAACTGAAAATAAGAACCTGAAAGGAGGGTATTACAAGTGAATATATAATGGTATACATCTCATGATATTCATGAAACATTAGTAATGCTATTTCATGTTGATCCTAGTACATGTGATACTTCCCAGGAAATAGCTCGGACCTGTTTCCCTACAACCTTGTCCCCAGTGTCACAGTGAGGTATAATAAAACAAATACTACATGGTTATATCGGAAATAGGGGGGGGGGCCCCCCCCCCCTCACATTTTCCCTGGTACTGGCTAACGGGATATCAAATCTCACCCTTCGTTTGGGGTGATAGGCCCCGTAGCCAGTACAAGGAAAATAGTGTGCCCTATTTCCCTAACAAGTAGTATTTGTATATGTAAGAATGCTTACCAATGTATTATATCACAAGCTGAAGTGAATAAGCCTAAAACACGGAATCTGAAGAAATTTATTTCATTGTGTAAGTGCAACAAGATAGGGGTGCAAGTGCAATAGTGCAATGTGTAAATCTATTTGCTGCATGTATTAGGATAAATCAGTTGTCTTTCCTTTAGTCAGTGGATCCGAAGGAAATGTTCTTCAGGTGACTGTGTTGCCAGCCTGAAGCAGAAACCTCTCCCAAGATCCACTGACCAAAGAATGCATAATCGTACATACTTGAGGGGAATTTCTGACACAATGGCAGCTATTGGTTAGGACTTGGCACCCACACAACAATTATTATTCAAGGCCAGATGATTTTAAAGGTTTGCAACGAGAGATTTTGCGGCCCCCAAAAATAGGTGTACATAATTAGTAATTTCATATTGACTAAACACTCAATAGATTACTTACGCTGTTATTTGACTACAGAAATGCCGTAAAAGAGAAAAAAATGATTCTTTTTTATTAGATTCAATATAAAACATTAGGATGGAATTTGTATTGCCTCCTATAACGAAATAGAACTTCACCATTTTTGTAACACAGAAAACATTTCTAGCTTAATCCCTTTCAGGTGGGTTCTATTTTTGTGGAAAGTTGTCATCAGGGGCAAAAATCAGTATGCTTTTTAGGGACACCTATATGTGACATCTCTCGTTGTAATTTAAGCAAACAGGTAGCATTGTCTTATATCATTGTAAACGCTTCCGGATTGAGCAATTCTTATGTCATTCTCTATCTCAAAATAATTTTTGTGGGACTTCCGCTGCTTTTTAGAGTATTTAACATAATTTGGTAGTGTTGTTACATTTGTGGATGTGTGCCATTTATTATTTTTTTAGCAGATTTGCAGACAATAAAAGAACTTTTTCAACTAGTTTTTTTAAAACCTCTAAAATACTTTATGATAACTGCATCAAGTCGATCAATGTGACGTCCTTAGTCTGAAAATAAAACTATTATGAGAATAAGCCACGTTGTGACATTGATTCAGACATCAAATACCCAATCTATCAAATATACACATTTGATCATATCGGAATTTTGCCATTCCTGAACTTGCATTGCATTGAATATGGTTATTAATGGCACTATTTTTGAATCTTTGAGGGTGAAAGGTTAAGGGGGTTAACATAATACTCACGGGACTATGAAGATATTGTTCAGTCATTTTGCAGCAGGGAATCATTTCTTTGACACAAAATTAAGAAAGCTATTCTTATAGCACTGACAACTTCATTTTGTGAAAAATTCATTTTACAACAATTTTGAACAGAGACCTTCCAGTTTGCAAAAATCTTATACCTGAAAAAGATCAAGAAAAGATGCAAAAATGTATTTATTGTAATCACTTCATTTCACAACACCTCAAGAAATTTGTAATAACCCAACTTGTACAGAAAAATAAGTTATACATAAAATTGGGAATATAAGCTTCCCAAAGACATTTGTGGTGATTTTAAAAAAGCCTTTCAAAAATGTGTGACAACATAAATTCTCTTTTAAAATACCTATTGATGTAACTTCAATAAGCTACTATGAAAAAAACAACAAATAATTCATGGCAACTTAAATTAAGCAAATTAGCAAATCCTCACATTTTTGCAGCAATTTAATTTCACTAATATGAAAATCACCCTGCTTGTAGATTATAATATTTTCTTTATTGGCAGAGCAATTTAATTTAGAAGATTTGGGAGTCTTGGTGAATTCTGGGGATATTATTGGGCTACATCATTGTTTTGCAGTAACTTAAAAAATAAATTCCTGAGAATTGATTGTTAGAAAATTGAAAATTTAAGTTGATTGCCAGTTTATTCGGACTTTACGGGACTAAGAAGATGAGGACCCATATGACCAGGGTGGCGCTATTTCCGAGCGACTTGCATTGCATGCTGGATATGTTATTATGACACTAAATTTGTGAACTGTGATAGGGAAGGTTAAGGGGCACACAGTACTAAGGGACTAGGAGAATATTGTCAAGTCATTTTTGACAGCAGAAAATTCATGATTGACGCAAAACCCAGATGTGCATGGTTTTTTCTGGGCTGTGGTGGAGTTGGGGGTGTTTGGTTAGGGCCGTATAGGGGGCGCCTGCACAGATCTAAGCTCTGTCGCCATGGCGCCTATGTCAAGGGATATTTAGGTTTCGTAGTATATTTTGAAATGCTATTTTCTTGTATTAATCAATTAGATAAAAGTTCTTGAATTTTGACAAATAATGGTGGAAATTAGAGATCAAAAATTAAATATCGCCGCTTGAGCAAAAAATCAGCAATATCGTTTAAAAGATTTCAATTTGCAAAGTTGCAAGCATTTTCTACCATAACTTTTGAACGGAAGTTTACCCCTATTGGTCAACACAAAGCAATAGGAAATGTTTTTTTCCTGCAATTAATTTGTAGTTTTTATTTTTTACCTTAAGAGGGGGTAATTCCCCTCAGATATGACAGTGATAACGGTGTAAAGGTGGAAAATGTTTATAGTACTTATCAATCGATGCCTTGAGAATTATGTCACTGGCCCCATTATTGTCGATCAAAAGAGCTGGAATGTACGGATTAGAAATAGCAAGGAACATAGCTACAATTGTGCCTATTGAAGTTGTTTCTGTGTTTCACCGGAGGAAGATTTTGCCACTATGCAACGTAATGGCAAATACAACACACAAACTGATGGTTTTCATTGCAATCTTAACTCCCAAGGAGAAAATAATCATGAAGTAAAAATACGCGTAGAGTGGGGATGGAACCACGATTTTCGGGTTACAAGACGAGGCCCATAGACGCATGTCACACAATCTGAGCCGGACGAACATCTCTCTTGCGTAAACACTTAAATCAGAAGAAGGGCCACTACAAATATCTCGACAATCGTTTTATAAAGTCACTCCATAAAGGGCCGATATATACCAAGTCACAAGGTGTTGGGTGTAGGTATAAAATCATTATGAGGCGGATATTCCAGAAAGCTCGGGGTGGTACATACCAAATTTGGGATGTTAAATTAAGGTCCACAAACATTACTCTAGGCCAATTGGCAATGAGCGGTGTTCCAAAAAGACACCGGGTTCTTGCAAAACGTGCAAAAATGTACCCTTTTCTCAAAACACGTCATGGTGAAAAGGTGATCCTTTTCACGTGTTATTAAAGTGGATGCGTGCTCATATAATCTGTAGTTGGCGGGTCCCCCGGGGCCAAAAATAATACTTCAACCCATGCTGTGATGTCAACCTCCTTAAAATTGTTCCAAAAAATGTGGCCCGTAAACTCATTAATAAGAGTCTAATAAAGAATCAAGCAGAAAATCCATACTTAATAATCTATCTTCATGTAATAACCGCGTTATTTGAGATAATGAACGTCCTGTGATCTGCTATTGATGACAACGGCAGGGCGTAGTAACCATGGGGACGGGGAAGACTTCCACCGTGGAGAATCTGCCCCCCCTTGTAACACCTGAAAAAAATAGGGGGTTACATAGGCCATATACTTACTAACAAATTTTAATAGATGCTTCCCCCACCAAAAAAATATAGTGCCCCCCCCTGGTTCACCTGAAAAAAGATGGTTTTGCCCTGGACAAAGGGCAAGCTACGCAATTCCTCCTTCTAGGCCGAAAATTTCGAAACGTTCTACCCTGTGTTGTTTTTGCTTGCGTATTGTCCCGTCAATTGCAAAAATCAGTCTCCATGAATAAAATATCTTATACCTGAAAGATCACTCCCACACAGCATCACCGAATTGATTTACATTGATTTATATCTTCAAAGGACATTTATTGATGGCAATTATTTAAGCCTTTCAAAAAGGTGGTGACAATAAATGACTTATAAAATTAATCAAGTCAAATCATGTGAGGGTCAGTTGCATATTGTTTTATCCCCCTGCTGGAAAAGCAGAGGGGGATGGATATTGCGAGATGCGCATGTCCGTATGTATGTATATATGTAGGTGTGTGTATGTGTGATGTATGGGTGTTCAAGTTGGTTAGTTTTCGTTTTTCGCTTGGGGTGAAGGTGCTGCAATAGGGGGGGGTCCTTCATATTATGTGGATGATGTCAAAGGTATGGGACCATGGTCAAAGGTCAACGAGGGTCATGTTCCAGTTGGGTTAGTTTTTGTTTTCTGGTCGTCTTTGAAAAGTGAAGGCTGATGACAACTTATAATTGGGTCGAAGGTGCAATATGGGTCCTTCATATGGTGTTGATGTCAAAGGTCTTTGCTCAAAGGTCATATATCCAGGTCAAAGGTCAGCTGTGCCATTTCCCCTTGTTAGGCTTTCACTTTCAGAAAACTGCTACATTTCTAGATATTAATTACCATGGAAACAATTTATTGAAGTTTGAGTGCATCTGCAACTGACAACTGTGCCACTACCAACTTGTGTATACTGCCATCTGCAGAAGGGGGTGATCGATGCGGCAGTTTAATGCTGTATTTATTTGGTTGCTAAGGCGACGAAAAAAGAAAAACACCGTTACGGGCGAGAGGACCTTTCGAGAAGGGGTCGGTCTGTCGGGCGAATTTTGGCTTTTAATTTTTTTTCTTTTCTGGCCTAAAATAGCCCAAATCTGAAAATCAAGAGAAAAAAAAATAATGGAAGAATTTTTACAAACAAATTGTCTAGAAAAAAAATTGCCAAAAATTGGATAAATTCAGGCTACAACAGGCTGATGTACATATTTGGTGGATTACTTAAAAAAACCTAAAAAAAAAATTGCAACACTGAAAACTCCGGTTCGGTCGGCCGTTGAAAAACAGGTTTTTTTATTTTCGTCTGCCTAATATACATTAAAAAAAAAAAAAGGTGGGGCAAGTTTAGTGTGTTTTTACTTAGGGTCAGTCAGGTTGCGGAAAAACAACCTTTTTTTCCTGACAAAGAATTACCCCCTTGTAAAAGCCAAATCGTTAAAAAATTGATTATTTTTTAATCAAATTCTTCAGATTAGTCAGAATTATTCTCCAAAATGACTCTGACTCAAGGCAAAATTGTCAAACAGAAACGCGTTATGAATTAATGGAATGAAATCCGAAAATTGGAATTAAAATGGATTAAACTTTCCCCTGAGAGGGGTGTGTATTATGAACCGCTTCGTAGTCTCAGAGGACTCATGTCTACATTCACTAATCATCAGAGTGCATGTTCCGATCGTCTTTGGGACCCCCCTGATTTACCCGGAAGTAGTATCGATTTTGATATCAGATGAAAGGCTGTATTTTTATCATTGTCGTCCTGAAATTTGAGCCCTCAAATCCATTTCATTCTCAAGATAAAAAAAAACAAACCCTGTTTTAGTGGTTAACCATCAATATTAGCACTGTATTGAATAGGGCGTTGCACTATACATTATCGTGTCTAGCATCAAAACCACAAGTTTGTTTCCCACGGTACTTGGAGTGTATGTGCAAGTGCCAGGCTCTCATATCAAGTAGAGAACACAATACACATAGATCGGAACAAGCACCTTTAAGAAGGCGAATGGTTGGGGGTGGGGTCAGATTTGTGTACATGTTATAAACGAGAGCACATCACACTAAACTGATTATTTTGCATGCTTTCAGATGTACATGGCCAAAAGCCCTGGATTGACATTTCAGCGTTGAAAAACGACCAGAGTGTGAAAATGTCAGCCATTTGTGAAGCAATCCAATATCTCTCAAAGTAACAGCATCGCGGTGCCTGCATTAATGGCTGCTGGGAGAGATTTTTGACAGTGGTAAAACCACAAGTACAGTAAACTCTTGACAGTGACTATTGCTTGACGTTGGATCGTTGACTGCTGGGGGATAACTTGTACATGAGCCTGGGTATCCACCATAGGTTTCTGGAGGTTACCCTATTAAAGGCTGACTCAGAGATTTCAAAATATAATTTCTTTGTGTAATAATTCAAAATAATCATCTGGAACTAAAGATATTCATCTAAAATTCTTAATTACAAAATTAGAGATGAATTTTTTGTTTTCATATAGTAAAGATTTATGCTCAGTATAATAGTGCCATAGGATACCCTGTATAACAAAAATTCCAGATCCAGAATTTAATAACAAAGTTGTGATTTTCTATATGAAGGACTTGGATTCAAGCTTAGCTATTTCACACAGTGATTAGTATGTGGACAAGCATTGTGTATGCAAAAAACCGGATTTGTTTGAAAATTTAGTGCATCCTCATTTGGAAATCTCTGAGTCAGCCTTTAAAGACTTGAAATTGATCAATTGGTTCCATCTCCGAGACCAGAATTATTCAAATAGATACCCTGTCCATGAAACCAGACCAGTTCATTAGATACCCTATCTGAGACTCCAAACGATTTTATTTGGTGAATTTACCATGGGATTTTATATTTCATTAGAGCCATCTTGTGGACCATTTGCACCTGTGTATCCAGACCTTGGTTTTTGAGGGGGAAGGACCTCTAATTGCCCAAAAAAAATGTGACAACCAGTGCAAAAATTGTATTGAAAGAAATGCATTGTGGGAAGAACACTGTACCTCCTCTTCGCTGTCCCAGCCTCCTGCCTGCACCTCTGTTTGTAGGGATTAAATTTTCAATTTTTCAATTTTCAAAAATTAGTACACAAGAAGTATTTTTCTCTCACTATAATTTTAAATTTAAAGCAAAGCAGGTAGACACATTATTTTCTCCTCCAAGCCTTTGAATAAGAAAAGGCAGCTTTGGTTCTATTCAATTTCTGAATTCACCTGATGATCCCTGTGTTGCCATTTGATGATTGTGTATGGAGGGTTTGTGGTTTTCATTGAAAATAAGCACGCTGGCCCAGCTAGCTCGCAGAATGCGGACAATTTGTGTGCTAGGCTTGATAGAACGTTCTTGTATCTTGTAAATGATTAGACTGCTTTACAGTCTCGATTTCTTGATTTGTTGTGATGTTCTAAAATTTGTGCCAAAATTGGCACAAATGTTAGTATTTAGTGTACTACTTGCCACAGAATGGGAAAATATTAAATTTACATCAGAATTAGTCTCAAAATCAGTACGATTGTTATGATTGGGTCACTTTTTCATGAAAAAAATGATATATATATTAATGGACGACACTTCCACATTTGCAGAGCAGTTGAAACCCCACTCCACCCCACCCCCCTGGATATACCATCGTAGATTTGTGCTTGCCATGAAGGATCAGTATGCAAGTTTAAAGCTAGTTTAGATAAAATTTATTATGCATTCTTAAAGAAAACTTAGAGCAGGCACTACACTGGTACACATCCATTCCAAGAACTGCAAATTCAAAATGAAGTCAAGACTGCTGATATCCAGCATGCTGCTTCCTAGTGACAATGTTTTAATAACCCTGGTGACACAGGTAATTGAGTAAGTAATCTTTCCATTCGCCGATTAAATTTATGCCTCGCAAAAAAATAAATAAGTCGTGTTATCTGTGTTTCTCATTGCCTAATGCAGTGGTTGCCATGGCATCAACTGTCAATCAGAGCTCATTGATATTCAGATAAAATTTTGGCAAAGGATTGTATATGTTAAGATTTTCAGATTGTAATAGTTATCCTCTGTTTGTTCATGCAAAAAATATAACTGGTTTGAGATCATATCACACAAGGCCACAGATCATTCATGTGAGTGTAAGAAGGTTGTAAGTGCAATAGCTGCCATGTGATACTTATGTGTGCTGCTATGTGAGTCAGTGGCTCTTGAAATGGTTCTTCAGGCAACTGTGTTGCCGGAATGAAGAACCATTTCAAGAGTCACTGACTAAAGACTTGGCATACTAGTATGTTTGATGGGAATTTCTGACAAATGGCAGCTATTGCACTTAAAAAGTTGTTGCACTCACACAGCCAGTTAATTCATGAATTTAAAGTAATTAAAAGTTATGATGCCAACATTCCAAAATAATTTCTTTCATTTTCCACAATTAGCAATGATATACACTTCAGAACCCTTTCTTGCAACACAAAAGTTGCGTGTCATCTTCATGCCGACCTTCCATGTGTGTTACTTAATTGTCAACTCCCGGGGTCAACTCTAACCGTGCAATATTGAAATATATTGCAATTGGTCAACAAATAAAATTACATTATTCATGTCTTTTGATTGATAATGTAACAACATATTGAGGGTTTACTGCAAGAAGGCCCCCATCTGCAATAGCTGCCATTTGTCACTTTTGTTCTTATTAAGTGTTATAATACCTGCCAAATCTAATATGTGGACCTATTGCAGATGGGGCCTTTTTGCCCTAAACCCATGATATTGTGCATAGATATAGAGTAGAAACCACTTCCAATACAACTCTAGCCATGCTGGTCTCATTATTAATCGATTGCACGAAAAATAAGCAATTATTTGAATAGGATTTAAAACTACTTCAGTGGCATATCAAGGATGACATGCTAGCAGGGTGCAGAGCAACAAAATTAGCCAAAAAATGCCTGATTAGTGTGTTTTTCCCTTACAGATACATGGGGTATTTGGTACATTAGATTCTGTTTCTTATGTTTAATGATTTAATGATTGCCCTTGCTTCCCTGTCGTCAGTAGATTCATAGTTTCGGGTAGATATTAGGCGACCTTGTTTCTCCTTCCCTTGGCTTACTGCTGACGTGCCTTTCCACAACACCTTCAATTTTTTTCTTGGCTGGTCAAATTGCTTTTTGAGAATATATTTTTTTGTGTAATGGGGGTCCCCGCAAGCCACGTGTCAAGAAATGGGGTCTCGGGGCAAAAAGGTTGGGAAACCCTGCTCTAAACTCTCTATCTATTTTCTATCTTCTAGTTCTTTTTCTATGTTAGCTTATGTTTGAGAGCATCAGACTGCGAGCACCTTATAGAATATACTTCAGACACAATTTGTACACATTTCAGCTGATGGTTTGTTTTGGACAATATCAAACTAAGGTTTAAGATGAGATTTTGTAATATAACTGAGACAGAGACTGCCATAGTAAATGCACGTAATAGTTCCCCAAATTACCGTTTGGAAATCCGCAATGCCCAAATTGAGCAAGTCATGTCCTACCCCCATGTTTTGCTATCTACTCTAGACAGGTCTGTTGTCAACTTAACAAAGATAAATACTTGATTTCTTAATATTACAGATGTGGTTCTTATTTGTGTATTTGTGCCAGTTTAGCCTATCAAATATAATCCCCATGTGAGTAAGGGTAGATTACTTTGTATCTGTCCAACATCATCACACAGGGGAATTAGAGCAATGTAATCGAATAAGGACATGGCGGCTGGTGTCATTGGAAAATCATTTGTAACCCACCTTTTAGATACACTTTAGGAGGTCATTTTTAGGCACCTCCTGGGGCACTCATACACACGACAATTGGAGCAGGTAATCTCATTTCCCACCCAAAACAATGACATACTGATAAAAAAGAGTAACCATTTTCACTTTCCTTGCTGAAAAAAAACTAATAATTAGGCACACAAAAAATTGTTTGTTTTGCTGTAACCCAATGCACAATTGCACCTTTTTTAAAAAAAACCTGCTGATTAAAACTTTATTGCAAATTAACACACAATAAAACCAATCTGTCACCCCACTGGCTTGACACTCTGCAATCAAACAGGTTGGATGCCATGGAATCAACTCCAGGTGTGGTTTTCCTTGTGCTAAATCCATTTTCACTGTCCACTAAATAAAATCACTCTGGAAAATGATTTTATTATAATTGTTTCTGTTACCCTAAGGATGCGATTTTAGCTTAAAGGGATTAGCACGATAATGCGAGAGAATCGAAAAAAGTGGAAAGCATTTTTTTTAACTTATAAATCCAGGATGAGTGTGTACAATTCCAATATAACTGCTTTAATTTGAACACAACCACCAATAGTGAAAAAATGGAGCATTTGGAGGAAATTTGTCATACCGTACTCCCGCCAATAGACATACAGGGTGAGTCAGAAAAAAGTAAAACCAAATGAGGGATTTTTATCAAGAAACCTTAACGGAATTTTCCAAATTAATTCTTGTGTTAGATAGTGTGTTTTATCAGCTTCAACAATACTTTTACATTTTTTGAAATCCGATCAGCCATTCAAAGCTACAGTTTATTTTTGTGAAGGTATCTTTTTTCTGCCCCGAACAAATGCTCACTGGCTGTACACATGAGACTCATACTGCGCAGCGTGAGGGCTTCAAATTAATTAAGAGGTTGATTTCTTTGGCGGCCGTATTCAAATGCTCCCCCCAGCCCCCCCAGGAAAAAAAACATGTGTTTAATGATAATGCAGAATACTTGATTTAATGAAATCAATAGTAATATTTTTAAATGGAACATTTTTAATGCTTGTTTTTATCCGTCCCTTTTATTTTTGTAAGTTTTACTACGTGGCAATCAAAATAAATGAAAAGAAAAGAATGACGCATGTTGTTGCTTCAAGTCCAAAAAATGATTTTATTAAATATTATTTTGATATTTTTGATATACGGTTTTCATTTTACAGTCTTACCCAACGATGTAACCAGACATTTTCATTTGGGGAGGGACCAGGCGATGGGAACCATTTAACTTTTGGGCATCACTAAAACACATTTTGCAAAGGTGAACATGGTAGTCTGTCAATTCTATCAATTTATTACTTTTCCTGATCTCTATTGGGGGCTAGGAGGGGGAAATTATTTGGAGTGCGGATCCAACCCTTATTCCTTGCCCTCCCACGCCCTCACTCACAGGCTGGTTACGTCACTGGTGCTCCCTGACATTTATTCAAAATTGTAAGTAATGGAGGAATGCTTGCAAATCCCAAAGCTGAACGTAAAATCAACCAAGAGTATCATTGGGTTACTCTAGCGGGTAACTGTGCGGTCTTCACATGGGGCGGTATTTCACTCCACAACTGTAACTTCTAACGCGTTGATCAATTTAATGCCCTAATTTTTATATGAGAGCTGAAAAATACAGTGGAAGTACTACAAGAAGAAAATATATGAATAGCCCAGAGGTTTTCCATGAACAATCGCTCAATTTGGTGTATTTTTTTTGACTCACCCTGTACAGAAACGGCCATCTAAAAATCTACACTAAACAGCTGATTGTGGCTTACACCCAGTACAGTGAAAAAATATCAATAATCGGTTGTGTTGAGTTCAAACTATGATCAGGAGCACAATATGACGCTGGAAAATCAATGTATTCACGGGAAAGGCTTTTTCGATCTCAAGTGGAATTAGATACGCACGTTATAGAAATTACAGAATCAGTTAAGTACTGCCTTGCTTTTAATAAACGGATTTCAAGCCAACCACTGCAGGTTATGTTAGCCACATCCATGGCAAAGAGTAACAAAATATAAAAATATGAATTTTGATGATTTTGTCGATTTGTTTTTTTGTTCGATTAGCAAATCGTTGCTGTTGATTTTAAGCCATTTAAATCATTTCAGTGGTGAGGACTATGTATATAAAGGTTTACAACCATGCTAAAATAAATCAATTTAGAACAATCTTGGGGTGCACTATTTTTCAAATGTACCAGTGTCTCTTTAAATCTGAAATAACTATTGAGACGCTGTTTTTTTTTGATACCTCCTGTCAAAATGGTAGAAGGCAGCTAATATAATGCACACTTCCTCTTGAACGCTCTTCAATTTGAAACTGCCCTGGCCTTTGTGTGTCCCTGCACTGATGTATTAGATTACACTAACCTTGTGAATAACAGGGAATTGGAACATTGGCTAGTTACAATTGGGATTTTCAAGTTTCAAATGAATGTATTAGAACAACATTGAAAGTTCAGGCAAAGGCAAAATGCTATGTGTATAGTAAACTATGGCAAATATGTTGATGTAAATTATGATGGTAATGATAGAGATAGCAAGGAAGGTAATGTGTGGCGGGGGATGATTATTATGATGACAATTATCACCTATCAATGGGCAAAGATGACGGTGATGATGATGATGATGACAATTATGACAACTAACAATGGCAAAGATGACGGTGATGATGACGACGATGATGATGACGACGATGATGATGATGTCAATGAAAACGACGATGATGATGACCATGATGATGATGACCATGATGAAGTTGATTGCGACAATGATGAGGATGATGACGATGATGAGAATACGTTGATATGATACCACTTAAACACCCTCAGTTCAAAAATGATTTTTATAAATAGTTCTGCAATTTTCAAGAATTTGTGAGTAATTTTGTTTCCTGAAGCTATCACTGAAACCGAAATGAAATACCATTCTTGGATTTGTCTGGGCCCCTGTCGGCATATGTGCTATAGTTGGAGTAATAATTTCTTGGCCAAGTTACTAGGTACACCCGCTTCCCTGCCAAAACGGCACACCACTGGGTTGCACGTAGACACATTTCACGCAACAAGCAATGCGCGCGTACACCAGGGCCAAGAAATTATTACTCAAACTATAGTCTCTCAGACTTCAAATTTGTTCAGATTTTTATTTTTGTTCAAAATGTCCAAATTATGCATTTTCATTACCGTATTTGGAATCAACATGAAAATTGCATTCAAGTGCATCCACCAGACTTGAAAAAGTTAAGGGGATAAGGGTTGGATCCAGGATTTGAAAAATGTCAAAATTACTGGGGAGCTGAAGGCTGAAATTTGTCCAAAATGGGCTGATTTTGCAAGATTTTGCAGAATTACCGGGAGGCGCGCGCTCCCTCCCTAGATCCGCGTCTGGGGATGACCTGCATTTAATGATATGATTTTTTCATCTTGATCAAATAATCTTTAAACCAGTACCCAATCTGTCAAATCTCATGCATTATATTTCAATCTATTTTGATATGAGAAGTGAAATTGTGTTTTTTTAGTCCACAGAATACTCTGTCAAATTAATTTTGGTCAATCAAAGTGGGAGATGTTTTCACTCACACCACCCAAACCAAATGCCTTTTAACCCTTATATTTCACAGGGTAAATGACAAAATGGCTTTTCTTCAGACACCAACATTTTGACCACTTCTGGTAAATACTGAGGTCCTGGTGATGAGGCTATTTCCAGGCGGTGAAGGTCATTAATGTTTCGTTACTGAATTTGGGATTTAGAGGTTGCGAAATATACGTTAGACCAATGGCGACATATCCGCTAAAATCGACTCACTTGGCCATATCAATTACATTTAATCTACCAAACAGACCTCTACACCTTTTGGCATATAGCTAGAAAACGCTATTTTGAGCAACTTTTCTCATCCAACAAAAGATATTGGATGAAGAAATTTTGAGAAAAAACACTTGAAATTTGAATATTTTAGGGATTTTAGTTTCAAATTTGCCGTTGCCTTCATCTCTTCCGTCAGCAGACCACAAGTAGTTGTTTGCATGGGAAGAGTAAAAGTAGCGTAGTGGATGTTTTTTTTAAGAGATGGACTAGTATATTTAGCTCGTCACCCATTGCCGAGCCTGAGCCGGTAGTTGCGATTTTGTATTTGAAGCAAGGCTGGGCTAGGCTTGGCATGCACTGATGATTTTGATGATCACGTATCGTGATTGAAAAAAATAGGCTACTTACTAGTTCAAAGTAGTACCATATACCCATGATATATGTGTTTCTGTCAAAAATGTCCTATATGCTCACACATCACTTACTGGGGCTATCTACACGAGCGGATCAATGTGGCCAGTGGCTTGCATGGTGTATTACATACATAGGAGTATCGTGTTACTGCACACTGCACAGCCCACAGCGTATACTCTCGGTCTTGAGTCATTGAGGGTGACGTATACGTAATGACGTGACTCTGCATTCGCTTTAGCATTTCAATTGTGCTGCCTTTATTCATGTGCGTGTTGCAATGGAAAGGCCAGCGCATGCGTTTCTAGGGTGCAAAACCTAACGCGCACAGTGACGTCACCCTCAAACTTGAGATCGAAATATAGGGAGTGCGGATAGGAACACGCTTCTATCGCAGTTTCTATTGCATCACACAGTGTCACGCCTAATAACGCGCGATTCCAATACGCACTTACGTGCACGCACTTTTGCGATAGATTTGATTGATTGCAACAATCATGCTATAATGGCCTGAAACTGTTCATCGTGCAACAGTGCCAAACAAACGCACGTTCCCAAACATCTGGATCTGGGAAGTTACCACATACATTGAATGGCGGATCTGGTGCCCTGTGTATATAGCCCCACTGTATTGTTTTCGGTCTTTACATTCCTTTGTGAACATGACATCTGTGTCTTGAACATTCCGCTCAGTGTTTTCTTCTAAGCCTGTATGACACATTTTGACGCAATCGGTTTGCAGATGTGACGCGTGACGCGGGGCACTACGATTTGGAGTTTAGGACAGCAGGACTCGTCCGGTACTCAATTTGCGAGTCACTCAGGACTTGGACTTATGCTCGGTGACTCGGACTCGGGTCCCATGGACTCGGACTCGGGTCCCATGGACTCGAACCTCAGGGCCCATGCCAGTGGACTCGGATCGCCGCAGACTCAGACCTGCTGAACTCGTACTCAATTTGAACGCCCAGTGGACTCTGACATCAACAAAACACAACACATCATCTAAATCCCCCAATACTGGCAATACTAGTAGTTGTGAATGATCACCAGATACATATTTGTTTACATGCGTCAATCTTCTAAAATATTATAAATATGCTGACAACTCTAAATCAGATGAGAACATGATATTAAATAGTCCCCAAATGCACCATTCTCCACAATTTTTGTGAATGCTCCAAATCAGAAAAGTCCCAAAGGCTAAATTGGAACTGAATAGATGCGGTATGTTTATTGTTTACATATGCACGAGCAAGCATGAAGTAGGGGCGGTTACAACGGCAGAGCTTTGCGGAAAGCGTGTGAAGATCGTACCCGCGTGGAGTTTTTAATACTGATTGAAGAGCCAGCGCTCTCTTTAGCCTTCATTGATAATGTCGCATGCCGCTTAACAAAATTATTGCCTGTCAAGAAGTGGTCGATGTTGACCGAATTGCTGAGATAATGACCTTCACCGCCTGGCTATTTCAATCACGCGTGTGGACCTCGGAGGGGGTCGGACATGATTGCTCGATTAGGCATCTTGGATTTTTAATCGGTAATTTAGGGAAATTCTACTTGTATTTTTACAGCAGCCCGGTCCAGGAACATTACAAAATCACCTCGTGAACCTTGTTCAAAAATGATCTTAGTAATATCATTATAATTTCAGTCAAAAATCCGTCGAGGTAGTGGATCAACCTCGCTGCAAACGGTGTAAATTTCAATAACAGCATTTAAGATTTAAATATTAAAAAAAGAAAAATTAAGGGGGGGGGGGGGGCTTTGTCAAGTCTTTGTCCAAGTGTGTAAGAGCACCATCTACCGTGTACGTTAAGTCGTTGATAACGGACTGGCACTCAAGGTTAAACCGGATGTGGTGCGATTGAATTCACCGTTGGGTTAAGTTGGCATGGCATTACCCTCTGGTGGACCTTTAAGTTATCTGCAAAATGATAGATACCAACAAATTGTAAAATAATCTGGTTAGATGAGTGTAAAATGTGTGATGCAAAATATACTAATTAAATGCCAAGCTAAAAAAAAAGTTTCTACAGTCCCAACCTACAGCAGTTTGGTATTTGGGGGATTGTTTTTCCCATAATTCCTGTACGCTGTAAAATGCAACATTTTGGGCTAAAAAGGAGTGATATGCTTTCTGAAAAAGTGAGCAAATTTAAAGGTGGAACGAGGATTTTGGGGCGGCATCCATATAAACCCTATAGGAATTAGAAATTTCCAATTTTTGTAAGTGATTCTCAGCTTAATCATTTCACAGGGGATATTGATAGAAAGCTTTACTGTGCTAAAATACACAATTCACATTTTTTCGGACACCTGTTATGTGAAATCTCTTGTTGCACCTTTCAAGACCCCTTGAAATTGACAGAACCCACAGAAGAAAGAAACAGCAGGAGTTCAGAGATGTGAAGCTGATATCTGATGTGTCTGACTTTTGATATGAATGTAGTAATGAGGATACACCTATAATTGGTACAGAATGTAAAAAAATCGGAGTTTTGATGATTTTGTTATTTCTAATTAAAAATCATGAGAGTGCCTTTAAAATAAAACGAGAGCATGGCCTCCTACATGTGTGTACTCAGACATGGAAATCACTGCTCTATTTCCAGTACCTCAGAGATTGTTTTAAATTTGAAATGTCCATATTGCAAAATGTATAATGTGTGCGCAACAGCATTTGATCACAGATTAATCATGAAAAGATCAGGGGAACGTGATGGCACATTAGAAAACTGACAGAATTCAATTAGTGTGAACGATAGTTCAATTGGTGTGCTTAAATTCAACAGGTGCTGTCAATACTTGTGACCTTTTGTCCCCATACTGTATCTATGCACTAGTCTGAATTATAAATAATCTTGTATTGCATCATTGTTTAAGTGTTCCTGATTTATTGTGGAAAAACGTTAGACCAGTTTTGTGTGATATAATTACTGCAAGATATGTCTTTACAGGCTGACTCAGGATTTCCCGATTAAGGGCATCCTCAGTTTCTAAACACATTCATGTTTTGGCTTGTACATAATGTTTGTCCCCCCCCCCAAATACATAATTCTTTGTGTGAAATAGCTAAGCTCCATTGATATGATAGAATCTACAACTTGTAAAAAATTCTGGATTTCGGAAATCTTGTTGCACACAGATCTTGCACTGCGCTATGACTATCAGCTGCATGTTTTAGACATCAAAATTAAAATTGTTTAGGCTAGTTAACATTTTAAACTAATAAACAAGAAATGTAACTTCTGTCCTTTACAGACATAAAACCGAAAATTATGTATTCTTCAAGAGTAGATTGAATTTGCACATAAGATCGGCATTAGGAACACATCTTTTATGCCACAGTTCAGATGCTATAAAAATCTCAAACTTTTTTAGTTAAAGGGGTCTGGGGGGGGGAGGCTGTAGATCATGAAATGCCCTTTAAAGGTGAATACATTAATCTGCATCTATTTTGATTGGTTACTCAGAGCGGTGTTAATAATGAGCCAATCAGAGATCTTATATGAAGTGGTACTCCTCATGGGTTTATTCTACAGCAAATCCAGCTATATACTGAAGATAGCTACATTTACTGTAAGAAAGGTTGGTAATTCCTCATCATGGGTTTCTTTACAGCAAATGCAGCTATCTCTGAAGATAGCAAAATTTACTGTACGAAAGTGGTGTTAGTCAGTGTTATTTACAGCAAATAAGCTACTACTGAAGATAGCTACATTTACTGTAAGAAAGGTGCGTTAGGTGGTAATCTCGTGGGTTCATTTACAGCAAATACAGATATCTACTGAAGATAGCTACATCTACTGTATGAAACGGTGGTAGTCCTCATGGGTCATTTACAGTAAATTTACAGCTATCTACTGAGATATCAAATTTCTGTAAGAAAGGTGGTAATCCTCAGGGTCTTATTACAGCAAATACAGCTATCTCCTGAAGATTAGCTACATTACTGTAAGAAAGGTGGTCGACCTCATGGGATACTTTCAGCAAATTTAAAAACAGCTATCTACTGAAAAATAGCTGCATTACTGTATGACGATGATAATGAGACGAAAGGTATAATCAATGATATTGATGAGATGATGGGACAATGTTGACCATGATGACAACGATGAGTGACCATTGATTTATGATGATTGATGATGGTGACCATGATGATGATGATGCAGGACACTATGATGTGATAAGAAATAATATGTGATGATGGAAATAATTAATATGATGATGATGGAAATAAATATGCTGTGATGATGATAATGGAAATAAATTGTGATTATTAATGATGAGAGGAGGACCGTTTTTAATTGCATTTTTGACCCACTTTTTTATTTTTCAATTTTCATTTTTTTTTCTGAAAATTTTTTTTCAAGACAATTTAAAAACATGTGTTTTTTCTTGGGCTAATGGGATCTCCACCTAACATGAAAACACATGAAGAAAGGTGGTAGTCCTCTTGGGTTCATTTCAGAAATACAAACATCTAACTGAAGATAGCACATTTACTGTATGAAAGGTGGAGTTCCTCTGGGTCATTATGTTGTTTACAGCATGCAGCATCTATTGAAGATAGCTACATTTGCTTATGAAAGGTGGTAATCCTCATGAGTTCATTTACAGCAAATACAGGATCTACTGAAGTAGCTACATTTACTGTAAGAAAGGTTTTGATAATCCTCATGGGTCAGTACAGCAAATAAGGCTATATACTGAAGAAGCTACATTTACTTGTAAGACAGGTGGTAATCATCATGGGTTCATTTACAGCAAATACAGCTTGTCTTCTGAAGTAGCTACATTACTGTATGAAGGTGGTGGTCATCCTCATGGGTTTCTTTACAGTAAATACATCAATCTAATGCAAGATGCTTAAATTTACTGTAAGAAAGGTGATAATCATCATGGTTCATTTACAGCAAAATAGATATCTACATGAAGATAGCTAATTTACGTCTGAAAGGTGGGTAACTCCTATGGTTTATTACAGCAAATACAGCTATCTACTGGATAGCTACATTGGACGGTAGAAAAGGTGGTAATCCTAATGGGTTCATTACGCATATACAGCTATCTAATGAAGATAGCTACATTTACTGTATGAAAGGTGGTAATCCTCAGGGTTCCTTTACAGAAAATGCCAGCTATCCACTGAAGATAGCTACATTACTGTATGAAAAATGGTAGTTCTCATGGGTTCATTTACAGCAAATGCAGCTATCTACTGAGATAGCTACAATTACTGTTGGAAAAAGGTGGTAATCCTATGGGTTCATTTACAGCAAATACGATATCTATGAAGATTAGCTACAATACTGTTGGAAAAAGGTGGTAATCCTCATGGGTTCATTTACAGCAAATACAGCTATCTACTGAAGATAGCTACATTTACTGCAAGAAAAATGGAATGCTACATATACTGTAAGAAAGGCGGTAATCCTCATGGGTTCATTTACAGTAAATACCGCTATATACTGAAGATAGCAACCTTTACTGCAAGAAAAATGGTAATCCTGTGGGTTCATTTACAGCAAATACAGTTATCTACTGAAGCAGATACATATACTGTATGAAAGGTGGTAATCGACATGGGTTCAGTTACAGCAAATGCAACTATCTACTGAAGATAGATACATTATTGTAAGAAATGTGGTAATCCTAATGAGTTATTACAGCAAATACAGCTATCTACTGGAAATAGCTAAATTTGCTGTATGAAGCAGCTGTTTGAAAGTCTCATCTTCATTATGATTAAAAACCAGAATAAAACAAAAATTATTCCCGGCGGACATTTTGACAACTGATTTGGAAATATTTAGTCCACTAACTACCATTCTGTGTTAAATTTTACCAAATTTCATTGCGGGCGGCAAATATGTTTTTCTTAAAATCCAGTTTTCCCGTTTTCTATGAGAATGGGCATATAGAGGCGCTTTAACATACAAATTGTGACTTTTATAGGCTATATGGCAAGATTCCAGGCAATGGATTTGTCTGATTTTTGCAGAGATGATAGCTCTGCATGTCCCTACTTTATCAGTTGTCAAAAGTGGTCGCAATGTTGAAAATGTTTAAAAATAAAGAACAATTTGTATGGGGTCAAACAAGCTTGTGATGAAAGTTGGTAATCCTCATAGGTTCATTTACAGCAAATACAGCTATCTACGGAGATCGCTACATTTAATGTAAGAAAGGCGGTTGAATCCTCATGGGTTCATTTACAGTAAATACAGATATCTACTGAAGATAGCTACATTACTGTAAGAAAGGGTGGTAAATCTCATGGGCTATTTACAGCAAATACAGCATCCAATGAAGATAGCAACCTTACTGCAAGAAAAATTTAATCCTTGTGGGTTCATTTACAGCAAATACAGTCATTATGAAGATAGCTAATTTACTGCCCCAAAAAAATGGTAATTCTCATGGGTTCATATACAAGCAAATACAGAGATGTACTGAAGATACACATATACTGTAAGAAAGGCAGTAATCCTCATGGGTTAATTTACAGCAAATACAGTTATCTACTGAAGATAGCTACATTATGCAAGACAAAATGGTCTTATCATGGGTTCATTACAGTAAATACAGTAGTCTATGAAGATAGTATATTTAATGCAATGAGAAAAATGGTAATTCTTATGGGTTCATTTACGTAAATACAGCATCTACTGAAAATGCCTACAATACTGTAGGAAAGGTCCGGTAACCTCATCTGAAAGTAGTATCGTAATTACAAAGTTCAAATTCCGGTTTTGTCCCCGTTAACGGAGGTGGCTGGATTTACCCCACACTCGCAGCAACCGCTTTACTCCCTCCTTCCACTTGTCACACTAGGCTCTCAAGACTTAGAGTGTGCTTACTGAACAAATAGGACAAAAACAACCTAAACCCAAATGTTTTTATCAAATGTAGTTGCAAAACAACATTCAAATTCACATTACCAACTGTTACAAGCTTAAGAATGTGGATTGGAACATTTTGATAAAACAATCAGCAGTAATCTAATTATGAGATCACACAACTGAGCCAGATGTTTGGAGTGTGCTCAAATTCACTGAGATAAATGAGACTGCCCACACACTGTTTATGCATGAGAAAGAAATGGGGGAGTTCCTGGGCCCGTATTTTCCCAAGTCGGGCTTTTTGACCTGCCATCGGAATTCAAGGTACTCAGTATCTTATTAATAAACCCTTCTTATTTACCGGACTGTTTATTACAAAATTATATGAACTGTGAAGCAGCTTCGGGGAGTATGTTTTGACATCTCGCCATTAACTCCTAGTGGTACCCTGCTGTAGAAATATGTTTGGAAGTCCAGTATTTTTGTAAATTCAGGATGCTTATTCTAGAAATACCGATGTAATACTAGGCTTGTTTGTACATATTTCAATCCAATTGTCTTGCTCATTCTCATAGTGCCTACTATATTGATAATTTGTTGAATTCTAGATGATTTTATGTAGTTGTAATATTTAGTTAAGAGTTGGGAGTTGAAAGGGGTAAAGATTTACCAGGGTAACTTCATATGTCTCTCTCAGTACTGAACCAGAGGGTGTTTTGAATCAATCCCACAATGCATTGCAATATGCCTACAGTGTACTGTACTAAGCACATGTCAGTACTTTGGGATAAAAAGTGTTCAAAAAGTTTAAGAACCACAAGACATTTCATGATCATGGAAAAAATTCCCTAAATACTAACACCTTGTGTGCTAAAATGAGTGTAAAAGTCAGGGTTTTTATGTGTTAAGAATAGGATTTTTGTGTGATCACATGACCTTGTTGAGGTGAAATTTCTAAAAACCAGTGCATTGGGGGAGTCAATACACCCTCTGCTACTGAACATTTGTATTATCAACTCAAGATAGTATTATGTTTCCACAGGATAGTTAATACAACCACTGATTGGTTTGAATGCTTAAATTATGTGAAATATGTAGGCCGGCATATTGATGAGAAAGCATTGAACAATTCATGATTGCCGAGCACGGCCGGCAAGGCTGTAGTCATGTAATGAAAAATGGAATTGGATGTTTTGCAAAGGGCTTGATCTCTGGGAATGAATGAACTTTAGGAATGTGTTGCACCTACGGGAGGCATTCACTGTCTGAATACGGACTGAAAATGCTTGAATTTTTTTATGACGCCAGTTTTACTGCTTGTTTATTGTTTTTGCATCGTCTGCAAGGAGGGACATATGAATTGCTTTGGAAGTGTGTAGTGTGTGGTGTCCTTTGTATCGTCTGTGTGTGCATCTGTCTGTGGTCAGTGTTGGGCACACATTAATCTTAAACATAATTGCATGTGTATACCACGTATGTGATCCATTTTCATGACACTTGGATACAATAGTCCCGTGGGTTAGTGTACCATGTGTGTTGGTGAACCAGGGCGGCCCAGGGGGTGGGTGGGCAGGCGAGGATTTTCACAATTTAGGAAAAACAGGTTGTTTTTGCGCAAAAGTAGGGTGTTTTTTACCAAAATGAGGTTCATTTTACTGTATACCCCCCCCTATTGGATGTTTCTCCCCTCCTATGATTTTACCCTGGTGCCGCTCCTGTGGTGACCTCATGTGATTTTGGTGACCTCATGTGACCTTTTTTCCCATTCACATGTGCATTCAATGAAAAACTGTATATACTTAAATTGGGTCATCCCATTTAAAGCTAAAATGTTTTAAATTACATTTTTCAAGCATTTAAATTTTTTTTCATCAAGATATTTCAGTGACTTCAAATTTTTCACTTTTAAAATTGCATGACAAATTAATGAATGATAACAATTGCTGTTAATTTGTAATTTTTAGGCATATTTTCAGCAGAATATGAAATATCCTCAATTTGCTCTCAAATAAGAGTCTAAGACCTTAGAAGAATTTAGATATATTTTATGCACAAAATACCATACTATAAAACATAAGGCACAGAAAACTAAAAAAAATCATTAAAAACCAGATTTGTGCATGTTCGTGACAAATATAGGTGTTCTAACATTACCTGCAAATGATAAGACCAAAAGCAACCTAATAATATTGGAATCAGATATTTTACTCATTATACTCTCCGTACGGATACTTACTACAATACGTAATTGAATGGATATTCAAATCTTTGAACACTACTGTTTCATTTTTAAAAGGTAACTTATGACAATTCTACAGACTTATCCTTAACTTTTAAGCACTTCCTGCAAAATTCAAATATTTTGACTCTTGGATGGATCACTGATAGTGACTTTAATATGGGCAGTGGCGTAACAGGCGGGGGGGGGGGGGGCCGGCGGGAGGGGCACCCCCCTGACGACTTTGGCCGGGAAAAAATTTGCAAAAATCATGTTAAATCAGCCATTTTTAGCCCTCTGACCGGGAAAAATTGGCCTTTTGACCCCCCTGAGAGGGAAAATTTCCCAAGACTGGGAAATTTGCCCCCTCAGAGCGGGCAGGCCCTACGCCACTGAATATGGGGCTAAAGACATCCAGTAATTTTCAGGTGATTTAGCCTAAGTTGTGGGACTGCCATAACTTAAAATCAACAAATGTGTTTATTTACATGGATATCACAAACTCATACTCATTTGTATTAAAGCCACAAATGTCTCAGACCAGTCAAACAAGGTGGATGGTGAGGGAATCGAATGTGTTTTCTTGCATTTAACACCACGAAAATCATTCTAGAGTGATATTATTATAAAAGCATTCTGTTTACCCATAAGGATAATCATTTGGGCTTAATCTCTTCATGTGTGGGCTAATATATATGAAAGCTTTACAAAAATATCAATTTTGAAAAATCTTGTGGGTGCACTATTTTCCAAATGTACCAGTGTCTCTTTAAATTTTAGTGTATGACAAATGACAAATTATGAATGCATTATTTACCATTTAATTTGCCATGTAATTTGTCATGCAATTTTAAAAAGGGAAATTTTATAATCATGAAAATAAGTGATGATAAATTAATTTGAATGGCTGATAATTGTTAATTGAACACAAAAGCATTTCTAGCTTGATATTCTTGAATAATCACAAAATTAATTTGCATGGTTAATTTTAATTTGTCAAATGAGACCATTTTCGTGACAATATCTTTACATCATACTGCGTGTATCAGTAGGGGGGTATTTTCGGCCAGGATTGTAGCATGTTTTGCCATGTTGTATTACAATATAGCTACTCAAAATGCTTCAAGTGTGCTACCTTATGCTGAAATAAAATTAAAAACAAGGTAATCTACATATATTAAAAATATAACAGCAATAAATTAAAATTTCATTACCAACTGTTAGAAGGTGAAAAATGTGATGGTACGTATTGATCAACAAAATCGACTGTAACCTAGTAATGAGATCACACAATTTGGGTAAATCGGCGAATGATGTGCATGAATACAATGGAGATAAAATGAGACTGCCCGCCTGCCAAACCTCAGCAACCTATTTTGTTGTTGTTGTTGTTGGGGAGGGAGATATGAACCCAATAAAATCACCCAAATTTGTTTAAAAAAATATGAGGAAAAATGCACCTAAATCACACCATTTGGGTGCTCAAAATCTCCAATTTTTTTTGCATAATTAAGTTTATAAGCCGTATTTTCCATCAAAATAACAATTATAACAAATTAATTCAGGTAAATAATATTACAATCTTAAAATAAAACAACTGACATGCATTTTGTTATAAATTTATATTTATATTTAACCTTTTTTAATTTTTACAAAAACTGATGGATGCGCAAATTTCTTACGCACAAAATGACAATTTACTTTTGCCCGATAGACATCGTTTTTACCATTAAATCGTCCATTTTATGAAATTTCATGCAAGGGAAAAAAGTTGCACTATTTTTCCTGAAACGTAGAAGTTTGATTTCCAAGTGTGTACGATTAAACATTTCATTCACAATTTCTTGAGCAGGTGAATACTACTGCTGTTGCTCTGTCCCTGTGTTGTTACATAATCACATTGAAAAGAAAAGGGCTGCTCGTAGAGATTTACATAATCTCTTTTACTGTGGAATTCTTTGGGTTTAAAAAGCAAAAGTCATGTCATTGTGTTATCTGTGTTGGGTTTTGCATGTTGCATGTGCTGTATGGTTAGGTTTAAAGATGCCGCGCATGAAAAACTTTGAAAGGGGGCGAGCTACTGCCTTTCTAGACGAAGTTGTACCTGTAAGAGAGGTGGCAAGAAGGTTAGGAGTAACGCCAAAGGCTATCCGGAAACTGAGAGTGAAGTTTCGTCAGACGGGGGATGTAAAGGATCTTCCAAGAAGTGGTCGACCTCGCATTACAACAGTGAGGCAAGACATGTCCATGGGCCAACTTAGATCAGCAGCATATACGCACTTTGGTCAACAGTATGCGCAAGAGGTGTCTTGAAGTCATTGAGAAGGACGGCGGACCTACCCATTATTGAACATTGAACAGCTTGCTTCCTTGCTGTGTTGATAAGCTTGAAATTGAGTAATAAATGTTGCTTTATGACCAGAAAGCAATGAATACTCTTTCACTTTTCTGTGTGAAATTGAATTTGCAGACAAAAGTGCAACTTTTTTCTTGCATGAAATTTCATAAAATGGACGATTTCATCGTAAAAACGATGTCTATCGGGCAAATGTAAATTGTCATTTTGTGCGTAAGAAATTTGCGCATCCATCAGCTTTTGAATAATACAAATAAATTAAATACTTTTTGAGTTACGTCAAAAAGTATCAGACAGGGACTTTCTTTTTTGCTGAGTGTAGCTCTATATGGCGGCAATGTTTTTTTTACTCTTTAAAATGATTTTTTTTCTTATTCGACAGTACTCTGTATTTTTTGATGGATCGATTGACAAAACTTTTTTTTTTGCCTGCCATAGAGTCATTTTATCTTCATTGCTGACCATTTCGAGCAAAATGTGGGATGACAGTCAAATATGGTTGTAGTCCCAACAGGTAAACAAGTGGAACATACCTATATTTCTAAAAATACCACAGTGCAAGTTCAAATTTAAACAAAAAATTGTGTAGGTCATAGCTTATTTTGTTTTTTTTAAAAGTACAGCACATATAGCTTTTTAGCCAAAAGAACCTGAGACAGATTTTTTTTTTTTTGCTTAATTGTCCCAGCTATAAGTCATATATAACTTTATAAGTATTTGCAAAGGAAGTAGTGAGTTTACAAACAATGATTGAAAAAAACTTGATTTACCAACCCAAATTTTTAGCCCATTAAACAAACCAAACTTTTTAAAGGCCTTAGTACATGGCTGTAAATGAAATAATACTGAGCCATCCAGTAGCAGTATATCTCACTTTACAATGACGAGTAATCAACACCTGAAGCTAGGACAGTTGTATCCGATACCATCAGACATCAAGTAATTGACCTAGTGGGTTGGTCATGTGACAGATGGTGTGGTGTCACATGACCAATGTGCTGGTCAGTTACCTTATATGATGCAGATATTAAGGAGGCTTAGTTATGAGACTGCATATGCCAGTTACACCTCACTCCCGGGGGGGCCACTCAACTATAATGATGTACACATGCGTGACCAAAAAACCTGTGAAAAGGGGTGTTTTTTTATTGTCGGGCGTGTCACGCGCGTCACACGTTTAGGGTATCAAAACGCCGATTTTCATGAAAAAGGGTAGTTTAAAAATTTGGCTCAAACACGTTTAGGGTACATTTCTTTTATCGTGTTTTGTACCTACTATCGCTCCTATTCCGCATGTCCGAAAAACTACCTTCCCTGTAATATTTTTGTTGGTGATCTGAACTTTTTTACGTCCGTGAAGCACCAATGCCAAGAGTACATTGAATCCTGAAAATACAAAGAACCTCACAGGCACCTATCGCATCATTACTCGCAGCTCAGTTTGTGTTATTAACGCTGCGCTGTAGCCAGGATCGACAATATAAGCGGTCACAATATGCATTTGAGACTTGCGTGTGAATCGTGCTTACAAACAAAACAGACTTTGACAGCATCGAAGTTTGTAAAGTTAATGGAATGATAGACGTATGGGCGGGCGTACGGGAGCAACGGAATACACCATTTTTTAGCTTGCGATTTTGTTCATTTTATTTAAATAGGATGTGAAGTAGATGGACCACGTATACAAATCATTTAGCAATAGACATAAGATAAAAAGGTATTTTTAAATCAATTTAGTTGGGCATGCCATGAAACTAAGCTGCAAAATTATGCACCATTATCTTATTTCATCAGGCATTTTTAGTCCACCGCCATGACCGCAGTGTTTCTGATGGATTTGTATAGCTTGTTATTTGGTTAGGCCTATACTTGGGAACGATGTGTTGAATTGGAAAGTATCATGAACTTGTTACTGAATCTAAATTTGATGTCAAACTCTGCCATTTCATGGGCATCTGGAGTGGAGATAAAACATACATACTTATGATCTTTTGTAACCCCAAATCAAGCATAGTATTGTTGACATTCATGCAAAACTTGTTTAGGGGGTCATATTTAGACCATAACTTGTTTAGGGATTCTAATTAGGACAAAACTTGTTTAGGGGGTAACATTTGGGGGAAAGCGCGCTAAAAACTTGTTTAGGGGGTAATTTTTGGGAGAAAGCGCGCTAAAAACTTGTTTAGGGGGTAATTTTGCTCACAAAGAAAAACTCGTTTAGGGGGTGTTTCGAAAAAATTTGGTCACGCATGTGTACACTGTCATACCTGAGTGGCCCCCCCGGGACCTCACTATTATCTGTAACTTATGGGACAGGACAATTAGGCTAAAAAATTGTTTGTTTGCTGCAACGGAGGACAAATATTATGGTCGGTCAGTCAGATTTTTGTTTAAAATGAACTTCACAATGTTTTAAACTAAAATGAATACAACATGCTACTACGGGGGCACAGCTTTTTCGTGAGACATATTGTCCCGCAATAGCCGGACTTCATTCAATAGCCAGACTAAGTTGTCTTACAATAGTGGTATTTTCCTGCAATAGTGGGACATGATTTGTTTTTTATGCTTTTCGGGTTTCCCCCGGTCGTGTCGGTTGCTAAAAATAGCATTATCGCGTTCCTTGAGAAAACCCCCCACCTAGGTTCATGTTGGTTGGAATTTCTGCAAAAGTGGGATGACAGTAACATTTTCAGTTTATTGTTTACCACTGTAAACACCCATTGGAATTTGATGGATTTTTAATAAATATAGTCACGTCTATTATATGCATATATTTTGAATTAACTTAAATGTAACTGTAAATAATAATTACTAATAACTTCGGTGGTGTATTTTTTACCTTGTATCCACATTCGTGAGTTGGCAAAACGAAAGCTTGTTCATTGACATAGCAAAAATGTTTTATTTTACTTGTTGTTGTTGTTTTGTTGTCTTGTTTTGATGGTTTTTGTGTCGCCTGCCCTAAGGCAGGAAGACACATAGGGATCACTTTGTCCACTGTTGATGTCTGTTGTTGGTGTCTGTTGTTGATGTCTGTTGTTGTTGATGATGATGTCTGTTGTGAAAAAGGGTTAACATTTGCCTGTAATATCCTCATACTTTGATGAATTTAAACCAACTTGGGTCACAGGTGCAACATAGCATCCCCCACTTTTTGATGAGGTCAAAGGTCACATGCCAAGGTCAAAGGTCATGTGAGGTCAAGTTGTAAAATAGGCTAAAAATGTAAAATTGACCTCATTTGAAAAGTTGAACTTCAATTGGAACCAAACTTGAATCATAGGTGCAACATGAGATCCCTCATTTGTTGATGAGGTCAAAGGTCGCTACCAAGGTCAAAGGTCATGTGAGGTCAAGTTGTAAAATAGGCTGAAAATGTAAAATTGGCCTCATTTGAAAAGTTGAAGTTCAATTGGAACCAAACTTGAATCATAGGTGCAACATGAGATCCCTCATTTGTTGATGAGGTCAAAGGTCACATATCAAGGTCAAAGGTCATGTTAGGCCTATCATTCACTAACCGCGACGGCAGGCGACACAAGCGGTCCGAGGACCGATGTATTTTTCATCTTTGTAATGGTAATATTTTTTAATTGAAAATGAAAATCATGGGTTGGATTGTTTTTATTTTTGTGCTAATTTGCATAAAAAATTTTGAGGTAGCAGGCGTTTCAAGGGTTGGTCAGGTTATAGCCAACTTAACCTTTAATTTTCCTTAGTAAGGACATTACCTCATACTGGAGCTGTTCATTGTTACATGGCAGGTTTATTTTTCTTACTATTGATTTAAAGCAATAACAGCACATTTTTGAAGAGCACCCCCAATTTTCAAAATTGATACTTTTGCACAGTTATGTTGGTAATAGTCTTGGAAACTATACCTGCGAACAAGAATGCTAAAAAATGTGTATTTATCATAAAATAAGCGATTTTGTAATTAGAATTGGATCCCAGATTGTACTTAATGGCAGAGCTGGAAATGCTAAGTTTATGTCCATCCATGATGAAATAGTGCCACCTCAAGAAAATTACCTCTAACTTGACTTGCATGAACCAATAAAACAACTAATGGATGAGCATCAGTGGCATACCCAGGGAATCTTGCCCCCCCCTTGCCCCCCTGAAAAATTAGTGATTTACATAGGCCATATACTATACTAACAAATTTTAATATATGCTTGCCCCCCTGAAAAAAAGCTGGTTACGCCACTGATGAGCATAGACATGTACATGGCGCTATTTCCCAGCTATTTCATATTGGAAGGCCATTTTAGCAGCCGTTGAATTATTATCGGAGAGCTCCGATATTAGTTATTCTAATTACAAAATTCCTTCGTTTGCAACACAGACATTTTGGAGTTTAACCATTCCCAGGTATAGTTCACCAGACCGTTACCAATGTAACCATGTAATAATCATCAACATTTTCAGAAAATTGGGGGCGCTCTTCAAAAAATGTGCTATTATTGCTTTAAGGATTTAAATATGACACAACAAAAAACAACCTTCCAACATCAGGGCCATAGCCAGCAGGATAACAGTTTTCCAGTATGTGTCCATATGGACAGATATTTTCGCATTTCGTAATAGGGTGTGCCGCCAGCGTTTACCCTTAATAAGCCAAATCGACATTGTAACTTCCGGTAATATTTTTAGGACACCTGACCTTTCACCCCATCAATATTTCAGGAAAATTGCCTTTTGGTTATTTCGAAAAATACTTCTAAGATATGTTTTGATATTTAAAAATACAAAACATGTTTTACTCATTTCAAATAATTTATGGCATATTTCTTATTGACTATATTGCTGGAATAGTTCTAAAAACATAATTATTAAAACCATAATCTTGATTTGTCAAAGGTCAGGAGTCCTAAAAATTCGCAAAACCTTCCCACAATGCATCAAAAATCTGTAATGCCGATTTCGCTTATTGGTAGTCAAATTTTTGACCGCAAGGGTCGACATAACCGTTCAAGTTAACATTGGATTAACATGCAGGTAGTGAGATTATTATGTTGAAAACAGCTCAACCAAAGACTTTGTGTGATCAATATAAGAAAAGGATTTACTTATTGTAAATTGCCTATTTAGTGTGCATCCGCACATTTTAGACCATATTGACAAACTAAGTGATTAATGATGTGATCCTGTGTAATATTGAGAGAATGAAGGTATGATTTTGGGAATCGGTACTCTCTTTACGACAAATTGAAACCAAGGTGATACCATTATTTTAATTGGAAGAATGAGGCCGGAGGCCGAGTTCTTCCACGCAAAAATAATGGTGTCACCGGTTTCAGTTCGTTGTAAAGTGAGTACCAGTTCCCAAAATCATACCTCTATTCTCATTCTTAAACAGCTTTATAATTTAAGGCCATCTTAATTTAAATTTCGTGATCCTTATGACTTAAATAAACAAGAAAGGACTGCCACCACCCAGTGACAAAAATCAAACAATCTGTTGAACGCAACGAACATACGCGACGAGACACAACATTGGTAGGCATGCACGAATGTAGCAAAACTTGGTATAACGCGAGTGCTTCAACCTCCAAATAACATCAATACGCAGCGCGTACTACTTGGGTTCAATTGTCAAATTGAACCTGGGCATCAGCCAATGAAATTGCTTACATTTTCACAGCTGTTTAAGAAATGTGTTGTATTACACAGACTCTCAATGTCAACTTTTTTGCAACATGCAGTTGAATGGAGATTCAATTCCTTCAGCACTGCTGCTGCTGTTTTCTACCATGTGTCCACATGGACACATATTGCATCATGTAGGTGAATGGATAATTCAATTTCTACAATAATACTGTTTTCTTCCTTATCAATTTTTCATTTAAAAAATACCTTGTGAGAATTCTACAGACTTATATCCTTAATTTTTAGGCTACTCCTGCAAATTTCAAATATTTTAATGCTTTGGGTGAATCACTGATAGTGCCTTTAAAGCAATAATGGCACATTTTTTGAAGAGCGCCCCCAATTTTCAAAAGTTGATATTTTGGCACAGTTACGTTGGTAATTGTCTAGGAAACTATACCCATGAACGAGAATGCTAAGAAATGCGTATTTATCATAAAATAAGCGATTTTGTAATTAGAATTGGGATCCCAGATTGGACTTAACGGCAGAGCTGGAAATGCTAAGTTTATGTCCATCCATGATGAAATAGTGCCACCTCGAGAAGATAACCCCTAACTTGATTTGCCTGAACCAATAAAACAACTAATGGATGATCACGAGCGTAGACGCGTACATGGCGCTATTTCCCGGCTATTTCACATTGGAAGTCCGTTTCCCGCAGCCGTTGAATTATTATCGGGATTCCCGATAATAATTATTCTAATTACAACCGTCCTTCGTTTGTGACACACAGACATTTTCGAGGCTTAACCATTCACAGGTCATAGTTTTACTAGCCATTTACCATGCAACTGTGTAAAAAAAAATCCGCAATTTTTTGAAAATTTGTGGTGCTCATTCAAAACATGTGCCTATAATTGCGTTAAAAAGCCTTTTAACAAAGGCAGCTGTTGTCCGGTGAACCTTTTTTTGCATTCACCATTCCTTTATTTGTTCTGTTTATTTATTAGTCAAATAACCTTTTTCCTGTCCTGTGGCTACCTTGGTATTTTAATTCATTTCAGAGGATGATATAAACTAGCACCACACATATATGCCAGTCAAAATAGAATGAATGCTGCCTTGCTTAACCCAACACTAATTGCAACAGCATCAATTCCAACCAACAACAAGAATTGTATTGAGGCAAAAAATACCTTTAAAAAGCCAACATATCAAGTCTACTAAATCAAATGAGTGGAACCTATATATTTAAGGGGGTAAGGTTTAACAGGGGTCAAAGATATAAAAGTATCAAAACGCATCGAAAAGTATGCCAACGTGTTCGTTTCAGAGGAAAGGTATAGGGTTTGCCATATCTGCATGTATGACAAAAAAAAAGGTATAGTTTGCCATATCTGCAGTTTAGTTCAATAGTTATGAGTCAAAACAGTTCATGGTCACAATGGGTGTAATTTTTTCAATATATCCATTCGTTTCTAAAATGGTGTCAAATTGTCGTCTAATGTACATAACCCGAAAATATACTGGTTGCACCATCTATAATATCGTTGCATAATTGGAATGCAAATGTTACTGGGGCTACAGGGTCTATGGGAGGTCACTAGTCCTAGCTTGTAATTTTATAGAAAGTTCCAACAAGATTCTATTTACATTTACTTATCTAGTGGGACAAATTTAAACAGTTTACAAACCAGTCCGATCAAAATCGGACCATCTATGAATTTTACCACCCCAGGATGACCTGAACTGTTATGAGCCTATTGTACCTAAAACTATAACGCAAGATTAGGGCAAACTATACCTTTTTAAACTTAAGGAGGAGCCCAATAAAGTGGTACTCATTTAATCATTCGAACATTTCTAATTTTTTACCCCTGAAAACGTTCCCCCTTATTTCCTCATGTTCCACTAGGTTGATTTTGGTCAGACGTTTAAATATATTATTTTTTGGGACTATTTAGAGTATATTTACCACCAAATTGTTTCTGTTGCAATTTGTGTGGGGGTCAAATCATAATATTATTTGGACTAATAGCGATTATTGAGTGGCTCTTCAAATGACTTCCATGAGCAATAACATCACACTCAAATTGGAAAAATTAAAATTAACAGCAATAACTATACTGTTCGTGCTCTAGATTTGTAAGATCTCTTTCAGAGCACACTCTGGAACCCAGATACAAACTTACAAACCTTTTAAATTTTAACCGGAATATACACCATTCAATTAATCATATCGGAATTGTTAACCCGAAACATTTTTTTCAATGATTTGGTGAACGAAACCACATCATCGATTCATTAAATGACACCGTGAGTAAGCAGTATCTTTTAAAATTGTCAACAGGTTCGCTGAAAATTCGATCTGCTGTGCGCATAAAATATACATTATAATCTTGGTACAATGAACTGCATCTATGGAGTAATACTGGCACGATTGTTTGCATTGCATTACTTTAAGCATTTTTTCTTCTTATTATAAAAATTCACTTTACATGAATTCCATCCATTTCATAAATAGTTTGTTAAAATTCCCAGTGCTGTTCCTCATTTTTTGGCATGTTGAAAAAAACACACATGAATTAGGTAACATGTAACCACATATTTTTTAAACATCTGTCCAATCTCACTCAGCATGCCCACATTATGAAGATAACATTGAAGACCTTTCAGTAGTAGTAGTGTACCTTTCTGGTCATAATTCCTTTTCTCTGTACCAAGACTATGCCAGCATTACCACCAGACAGAACCTTGACAACGCGCAATGGAAATACATAGATGCGCATTACACTCATCGCGCGTATGTAGACGCCTATTTCATAAAAGGAATTTGACGGCGACTATGTAGTAGTGGTGTGTGTTTACCTTTCTTTGAGTTTCGAGTCACAATGTTTCGGTTTCGATTTGCAATTTCGAGTTTCCGAGTCAACGATTTTCAGTTTCGAGACATGATTTTTCGAGTTTGGAAAAAGGGGTTCCACAATTTTTTAGTTTCGAGTCAATGTTTTATAGTTTCGAGTCCCGATTTTCGAGTTTCAAGTCACAAATGTTCAAAAATTTCCAAATTTCGAGTCACGACTCGATTTCACAAATTTGAAAATTCATCTCAGATGTGCGTGTAATAACTTGAAAATTTAAATCTATTATTTTGAGTTTGGAAAACATCAAAAATTTCGAGTCACTGACTCGAAATTTCACAAATTTGCAAATTTCGAGTCAGTTGTGAGTGTATGACTTGAAAATTTAAATCCCATATTATTTTGAGTTTTCAAACTCGAAATTTAAAAATTTCGAGTGACTTCGAAACCTCAAAAAACCCGTGTGAGTTGTTGTTGTGTTTGTTGTTTGTTGCAGCGGCGGCATGTCAGAAAAACTTCAATGCCCTCTTTGCTTCTTCTTGTTAGAGGAGTATGGAAATCACCAGCATGGACGCAAGTTGCTGTGAACAAATCGTCCAATCAAGGGTTTGATGCTCCTCTGATATCATTTCCTATTTTCCTCATATCATCTGTAGGGTTCAATGTCCTTCTCATAACCATTCCAAATTTTTCTCATTTTTATTTTTTTAATGGGGAGTTTTGTTATGCGGGTTTTTGTCCTGCCTCGACATGCTCTTCATTGACAATCCCATTGCCCTCAATCCACCGTCCCTAATATATAGGATAGGCCCAAAAAAATATGAGCTGTCAAACTTTAGCAGTTGAATAACTTCTGCTTTGTTGCCCGTGAAAACCGTAGGCCTACTTCGATCTCCTTTCCATTATCTTGGTAGACTTGACATCCTCTTCGGAAGTAAGAACCTACGTCATATTCTGTAGACATGCTTCCCTTGAAGGTGATCCAAATAAAAAACCGGCTTACATACCTTGCCCTCTCATGCGAAATCTACAGTCATATGCTATAACTCTGATATAACAATGTCTTTGACCTTTTGTACGTAAGGCTATTGTTCGCAGGACATTGCATTGTAATTTAATTTTGCACCAAGAAATTTTTTGTAAGAATTCAAAGAACCTATGTTTGTCTGTAATTTTGCAGCAACTGAAATCAACTCGGATGTCTGTCTTGCCTTTTGAATAACCCGATCCAAGCTGTCCTGAATAAACAGAGGGTTTTTTAATCATCCCACAATTGCATCATATTCCTATACTCAGGCCCGTACGCGGGGGTGTGGGGGGGGATGGGTTTGCGGGTCGCACCACCCCCAAATTCCACAAAAGTGGGAAAAAGTCCACTTTTGCCAAATTTAATTTTTTTTTTGATAAAAAGGTCCCAATTTAGAAAAAATATGACGAAAAGTCCACTTTTTTGGTGATGACAACAATGTCAAACGTGATGGTCATAAAAGGACCATTTTAGGGGGTTAGGTCTATGATAATGTCCTTCAATTTGATTTCCCCCAATATCACAGTGGACCAAATAGTTACGCTAGACTTCAGCAAACATTGGATCTAAAGATATTCAATTACCGCGGCCCGGTGTGCTGTTAGGAAAACACTTCAGATTCCTTTTCATCTTGGAGTGAGGACCATTGTTATAATTGTCTCGCAGTTGAAAAGACTCAGGGGTTACCACCTCTCCTATTTAGACGAAGTCCTTTTGTATGACGTAAGCGCAAAATACTTATCCTCATTTGCACATAAATAAATCTGAGCTTCTATAGTGTTTGTTCATGTTAACTTGGTCCATGATGTTTTTCATCTTTATTCGAAGGAAGAAAGAACCCACAACATCATGCCATACTGTTGCTGGGCAGCTTGACCTAACACTTTGTGGCAGAATTAAATACGTAACTTATTGCGTACTTTCATTTGTATTTCAATTTTACGTGCTTTCAAGAAAAACTTAGGGTCAACGACCTATATCCTAATGAAATGGTAGTTTATTCTGAAGAGGAACGTGTATTTTGTTACTCAACCCGAATCATGGAGGGGATAACACCTGGCTATAACAAAGGCCCCACATACCGGGCCCATTGTAATCTTTAAATTAATGGTTGCTGAAGTCTATACCGATCCATTTTTCACGGATATTATGAATGAGAATTGATGTGACATTTTATTCATTTTTAAGAAATGTGCAATTTTTATTTGTGTGCAACCGCACCGGTTAGTCATGTTAATAATTTATCAATAATTTTATTACACCAGTTTTGTCCTATCCCTTTGAAGGTACTACGATTTTTGTTATGGCAGCTTGTTATTTGGTCTACCCCCATGTCAAAGGAGTCATTACACATAAAGGGCTCATGTGGGACTTACTCATTTTATGTATATAGCTATCCTTAATGTACACAGGATCTTCTGAATGGTGGGCACAAGAATAATTTCCCCATGGACAAAAATGGTTTAAAGCAATACTTACCTAAATGTATACTTAATCATAACATGAATATTCTTTGGTGAATGGATCTTTTCCATGACTGGCGAACCAGGGGAGGCTTGTGTCCTCAGACATACCACCCACATGCAAAAGCCTCACCACAATGCAAAATATCATTACCAAACATACATGTATTTAATGGATAAAACTTAATCAAATAGAAAATTAATTCTTGGGCAACAAAGGACTGTAATCTCGGTCGAAATGTTTTGGAACCAACTGCCTCTTTTGCCCCTTTATTTGCGTAGTTTCTCTCAAAGAGATATATAGGGAATCATGTCAACTTGGGTTGGGAGGCGTGGAGCATTCTCTATCAATACACCCTCCCTATCCCACCAACTCAATGTGGGGGTTCTTGTAGGGTGGCAAGAACAAAATTCAGGATTCAACATTGTCCAGGGGGAGAGGAGAGGGCAGGGGGCATTTGAAGTAGGCCTATAAACGTGTTCCAACACTTTTGGCGGCGATTGTAGTCTCGACATGGCCGGGGATTGAACCCAATATCGTCGCCATCCAAATATGCAAGGAAGTCTTATATTTAATATGAAATCTACTATAGCGATCGGACCATGGCCCTCTAAATATTCAACCACACATATTTCAAATTAGAATTGCATATGCCACAAGGATAATTCAGTGACTGTTAATAAGAAGTGCTTAAATAAAAAATGAACTTATTACCCGTACTCTACCTATGCCCCAGAACACAAGCACAACAGGTATTGCCAGGAATGATATTAAGAATGATTGCTATTTCGAAAGATCTGAAGATACATATAAGCCAAGAAAAAAAAAAAAACAAGTTTGTCTCAGAAGACCGCGCGCATACAAAGGTTTAAAATTGCTTTTTTGACGAATAATTTTTTTTTTTTAGGTTTTACTCACTTTCATTTTTTGTAAAAAAAAATTAGAAAAAAAATTAAAATTTGGCCGCGAAGCGGCCGAAAAAAGAAAAATTGAAAAAAAAAGGGGCAAAAATGCCAGTGAGATTCGGTTATCATCTTGAAATGGTGGATATTTAAGGGGATTGCAGCAATAGCGGCAGAGAATCTAAAAAAAATGTGGGAAATGAAGTTTTTAAACTTATAACCAGGATAAGTGTGTACCAATTCCATATAACCTGCTTTCATGTAGAAAACAAACCACCAAATAGTGGAAAAAAAATGGACAGTATTTAAGGAAATTGTTCATACCGTTTCCCACCAATAGACATACAGCAACACGGCGTCTCAAAATCTGCACTAAACAGGGATTTGGTTTACACCAGTACAGAAATGAACAAAAGATCAATAATGTGTGCTATGTTTGACGTCAAACTGTATTGATCATGGTGAACAATATCACGCTGAAAAATCTGTGATATTCACCGGGGAAAGGCTTTTTGATCTCACGGTCGGAATTGATATACGCACGTATAGAAATTACATAATAAGATAAAAAGTACGCCTTGTCTTTAATACCACGGATTTAAGGCCAACATTTGCGAGGTTATGTTCGCAACCATGCCAGTAACAAAAATCTAAAATATAAATTTTGCTGCTTTTTTCGCGTATGTTGCTAGTCTTAGCAGTAGTATCGGGTCAAGTTCTTTGTCACATCAGGTTTTCTTGAGGTCATGCTACTGGTATCCTTGGTAACAGTACTACCTGTCCCAGGCCAAGTTGTCAGCGATTAAACCGTCGCCCCATCAGGTTTCTAAGGAAATCTGATGAGGAGGGTTACCTGGTAGAATGAAACTGGACTTCCTTCCCCTTCCTTGTCCTAATTTAATGTATGTGGTTTTGGTCGATGTTTGTGTGAATGTTGCAATTGGCGCTGTATTAGCTGCTGCCTCAAAGTTGTATTGTTTCTGTAAAGCGCTGTGTTCTTTGTAGAGCACTATATTAAATGCTTAATATTATTATTAAAAGAAAATCTACCTACAAGGGCGTCAGCTCTGGAGAGCTAATGGCGGCCATCCAGCACATGCTGCCTTGCATGGTGGGCGTGGTTGCCCAAAGGCTAGGCCTACTGCCGAAAACTGTGGATTGGCATCAGGAAGGGCATCCGGTTAATTATCTTTTGCTCCAATAAATCCTCACACACCATTATTGCTGAGTGTGAGGTGAATCCGGCCACCCCATTAGCGGGGACAAAACCGGATTTAAAACTTTTGTTTAACTAAAAAAAAGGAGATCAGGAGGGGTGGTGCTCAGTCGTAAAAGTCATACGGGGCTGCACTGCTACAGTGGATTGATTTTCATGAAAAATTCTGAGACGTAGGTATCAATTTCAGGAAAAAATATTCTAAAACAGTGAAATTATCCATTTGTAGGTAAAAATGACCCTTAGTATTTGGTAGGAGTTTCAGGGTTAGTGATAGACCTCCATCAAAACATAATTCTATACTGTAAAAATAGTGTTTAGAAATTCTAGACAAACATGTGTTTAGATGACTTAACATTTAATATTTAAAGGCACTATCAGTGATTTGCTAAATCGTAAAATCAAAAAAATCATCAAAAATAAGATTTTTGCATGTCTGAAAGTACGGGTACCCTAACATATATCCTGCAAATAATATGGCCAGAAGCAACCTAATAAGCACGGAATCAGTTATTTTAGTCATTACTGTCCGTACGGACACTTACTGCAACACAAAATTCAATGGAGAGTCATATCTTTGAACACTGCCGTTTTCTTCCTTTTCTGGCAATTTTTCAGTTGGTAAAAATAACTTAAGAGAATTCTACAGACTTATCCTTCAATTTTAAGCTATTTCTGCAAATTTCAAATATTTTGACTCTTTCGGGTGAATCACTGATAGTGTCTTTAAACACAAATGCTCAAAGTGTTAACTGAAAATGTCAACAATCAAACATTTAAAGGTGCCCACCCAATTACAACATATATTTGTCTCTGTTTTTGCAGGAAGGACCATCACCAATATACTTTTATTCCAAAATTTCATTTGAATCTGACATACCATTTTAAAGGCTGACTCAGATATTTTCCGATGAGGGCGCACTCAATTTTCAAACAAATCTTGTTTGTCCATATACTAATCACTGTGTGAAATAACTAAGAGCTACTAAGCTCAAATCAAAGTCCTTCATATAGAAAATCACAACTTTGTTATAAAATTCTGGATCCTGAATTTTTGTTATACACAGTATCCTATGGCACTGTTATACTGTACATAAATGTTTACTGCATGAAAACAAAAAAATCTGATTTATCTCTAACTTTGGAATTTTGCATTTTAGGTGATTATCTGTAGTTCAAGATGACTATTTTTAATTACTACACAAAATAATTATATTTCCAAATCTCTAAGTCAGCCTTCAATGTGAGCAGTAATTGTGTGTATTACATTAGTCCATATGTACAAACTATTTTCCGGTTATACCGTAAATAAACCCATATTTTAGCCTGTAGAATCATTATGGGAAAAAATCAATTAAATATTTTGCAGATGAGATGAGAAAAATACAAGTCTTCAAATGATTTGGGGGTGTGAAAGGTGGGGTGGAAGCTGAGGATCGGGTGGTGCCTGTAGACCCCTATGGCACCATCAAAGCATATGACTAACAGATCTCCCTATGCAACATTTTTGGACACCCTGTATAAAATTTCATCCCGGTGTTTCACATCTACCCATAAGCTAGTAAAATCTCAAATTCCCTTGCACAGTTCAGTATCTTTCATTCACCAATGTATTTAGAAAATACACCGCTGGTTTTTTAGGATGATATATGACAACCAGAATCCACCAGTCATTCATGTCATGTCATGTCTCGTTAACAACCCACTGACCGTGTCCTTTGTGGATGAGGCATATTGACTCATGTGTCGCACTTCTATCCCACCTTTAATGTCATTGCCATCCCACCCCCCTGCCAATGCGAAAATCAGTTTTATTGTCTGTTTGTCGCTGTCTCTTCACACTTGGGCATGTCGATAGAATCGCCATAGGTTTTACATACTGATGCATAGGCAACATTCAAAGATATCTTCCAAAATTACTTCAGATAATGCCAAGATTTCTGAAGGATTAAAGACCAAGCATATTTGTACTCATTTAAATGTAATGCTTGTGCTGGTTCCTAATATGGTAATAAAACTGAAGAATTTAAATTGGTAAACAAGTAAGTACTCACTTAAATAAACTTCTCATGCTGGTTCCATAATATGGTCATAAAAACTGAAGCATTTAAATTGGTAAACAAAGTAAGTATCAATTTAAAGGAAATTCTCAGGCTGGTTCCTAATATGTCAATAAAACTGAGAATTAAAAGTGGTAAAAAAGTAATATATTCCAGACTTCATTGGAATTAAAATTTGTGGAACAAATATCTCATAGCGGACAAAGTTTTGGGGGGGGCCCCCAGAGCATTTGGAGAGTTTTTTGTAAGAATCATGCCCCAAATTTGGGGATGTTTAGCAATGGGATGCCATTCCGTGTTGGATATATCCATTGCAAAATGTTAAAAGAAAGGCAATACAAATTAGAATTGAATTTGTAAAATAGTATTTTGGTTTGTCTGTCATTTGTTGGTCTACGTCTATTAATCTGTGTCTTTGCAATTTTTGACCAGTCTTGTCTGTGTGTGTCTGCGTGTCTTTCTCTCTTGTCCTGTAAGTTTAAGATGATGTGCCACTAATTTTATATACTGATTCCAAAGTGGTTATTGAATTGAATTCAATATTTTAACAGGAATTGTAATTATTTTATCTGTTAAAATCTTGTCACTGAGTTGGAATGTGAGGCCTAATTGTAAGCAAAGATTTTGTGTTTGCAAAAAGTTATTGGAGACCAGGGCCACGGAGGAGTGGACCGGAGCCTGGGAAGCTAGACTGGAAAACTTCAGCGCCCTGTATTCAGAAAAATTGCGTGCAAAGAAGGAGGAGAAACTGTATGTCTATCCAAAGTGGCCTCTAGAAGCCAACTTGAATCATCAATTTAGGTCTTGGGCTTTTCGTTTGCGTGATGATTTGATCCACAGCCTCGTTCCTGAACCATTGGCCTAATTAGAGTAGTGTGTGCTTGATCTTACATACAGATATGATCTATTAGAGAAATTTGTAATTGTGTATATTTTGTCGTAAATGGACATAAATTACAACACATTGGCCTATATGGAGAGCTTGATGCATGGGTCAAGTGGGGTCCTAGTCCATGGTGAAAGTGTAAAGCTAGAATGTCAATGTAGTATGATCTACATTCCCTCCTCATTTGCAAAGTCTAACTTTAATCTGAATGAAAAATTTTTTGGATTTGACAGTAATCCTTGGGGTAGTGTGATACAAAAATGTCAAGGCATTTGGGGTCCACAGGTCATGTAGGGTCAATAAAGGGTCATTTGTCCATGTCAAAATATGGAAGCCAGGATGTGCAGTTAGTTCAAGTCCTATATGTAAGTATTACCTTTTAATGAAACTTTGTGACAATAATCCTTGGGATCAGGTGATGTAAGGTTATCAAGCATTTTGGGGTTATAAAGGTTAAATAAGGTTATTGTCCAGGGTGAAAATGTGTAAGCTTTGAATATAATCTAATGTGTTAAGGTTCTCTCATTTGCAATTCTATATCTAATGATGACCAATTAATCTTGCAGTTAGGTGAGTAAAGGTCAAGATGTTGGAGATAAGGTCATATAGGGTCAAAGTAGGTCGAATGTGTATAGTATGCAGAGTTGTGATTCCTCTTACTTAAGAAACATTTCTCCATGTACAAATCTAGTGGTAGGTTGTTTGGGTCATCCATGTCATTCCAGGGGTTCTGAAAGTGACCCCTAATGGAACCAATTTTCAAGGGAAAAATGTATCCCTGATGGAACCAGTTTTCTGTGAACAGTAATACCCCTACACGGGACCAATGTACATAAATCATACCCATAGTGAGACCTCTTTTTCATAGGAGAATACAAAATATAACATTTGAACACGTAAAAATATCATTGAGGTAGGCCCTGATTTATGTTATTTTAGAATTTTTTAAATTTTTTAAAGATGGCCTGCCTAGCCGTGTTTAAAAAAATTTGCTGAGCTGCACAATTTTTGATAAAACTTTATATAGCATATGTTTCACAAGACTTAGTGAAGTGAGACATTGAAACACTGATACTGTGGGTTATTTGTGAGTATTTTTATAGTGTATTTTTCATTAAAGATTACTTGAAATGATGCTATATATTTCACAGGCAATTTTTTTTTAATTAGAGAATAACCGATATGATCGGTATTTATGAATTCGGGCCGATTATGACCTTCTCGGTATCTGATTGGTATCAGCAAATTCTCTTTTTTTACCGATTTTCACAATACCGCTTAATATACCAAAGAGGTCCCAAACGTGAATTAACATTTTTCCAAACTGATGTCCAAACGGTGAAAATAAATCAAAACGGAAACAATCATTTATATTTTATGTACATAGTGTGTGTATGTTGTTCCTCAACTTACTATTTTTGCCGTTTTTTAGAGAGTGGTTTACCTAATCGATCATCTATTTTTGCATGTTTCTGGCTGTCGCAAACGGCGATGATAACGCCAAAAAAATACACAGAAAAAATTCGGAATCGGAATGAACCGATTTTTGAAATTTTAAAATCTGTAAATCGGTATAAAGAGAATATAAGGGTGATCGGTTAGACACTATTTTTAATAATTAAAAAAATTGTTGACAAATAACAAAAAAAATTGGGGTGGGCAATCAAAAATCGGAGTGAGCCCGAAAGAACCAATATATAAGAAAATAACACCATGCTACTGTAAGAAAAATTACACACTTACGAGTTATTTTATTATGTTTAGGTTCATTTTTCCTATTTGAATGCATGATGCCTTATTCTGATTGGTAAACCAAAAATAGTAACAACTGAAACATGAGATAATGGGCAAGGGAGTCCAACAAGGGGAAAAATACATGGTAGAACTGTATATAGTATGTATACACTCCGGGTGCAGAGATGGTCAAAGACTCGCTCGCCGGCATGGGACAGGATATTAATGGAGAAGAAGAAGTCATCAGTAGAAACATCGTTATGATCATAATCGTAGTAGTGGCTACACATGGATGACTATTTAAAATGAACTTGTGGAGGAATCGAGTGGAGAGTCAGAAGAGACCAAGCACAAAACAGCAGTTGGTTTCTTAAGACATATCTCAAATGAGAAACTATCTCTATCCAGGTATATGGGCTTTATTTAGGTGTTCATATGCTTAATACTGGGAGAGGGGAGATTAAAACCCTAGCGAGCTTATTTCACACAAGCTGTTTGAAAGTCTCATTTATTATGACAAAACCAGAATTAAACACAAACATATCAACGGCGACACCCTTAATGTGGACAACTGATTTGGAATATTGGTATCCAGGCTTCATCCTGTGAGAATTTTATGAAAAATTTCATGCCGGGAATAATGATGATTTTCTTTAAAACTCTAGTTTGCACGTCTCTCTATGAGGAATGGCATATAGAGGGCGCTATAAACATGCAAATCACAACCTTTGTAGGCCTATATGGCAAGATTGCCCGCAATGGATTTTGTCAGAAGGAGAATGATGTGTTCAGAGCTAAACGCTAGATACATATCGAGAGGAGGAGTCGTGATACACCAGGGGAATGGAGAATGTGCGAAGGGGATACAAACACATTTTTATCCCTTGTATTGCTGTATTCATTTGGATAACAAAGGATATGAATATTAATTTATGCAAATTAAGGGTAACCCACTAGAATAACAAGGTATGAATATTAATTTACACAGTTAAGACAGAACTCATATAACCCATGAATAATTAAAATTCTGCCCTAATCTTGTTGGCGTTATTATTATTGTTATTATTATTATATCAAAAATCTAAGTTAGGGTGAAAGATTCTTTTGTTATTCATCACTACCTACGTTAGGCAAAATATTGCTTTCCCCCTAAATGTATCTTGTATTGCGGGTTTTGGTTTATTCTGTTTGGATAACAAGGATATGAATATAAATTATGCAAATTTATGTAAATTTTGAGATCTTGATTTGCTTATAGACAGCTCATAATACAATCTCATTATACCTTATGACTAAGGCAATCTTCACCTACCATTGTTGCGTAACGCTCCTAGGAAAACTATCGTTTCCCCAAAATTATCCCCTTTGTATTGCAGTTTATTCTGTTTGGATAACAAAGGATATGAATATTAATTTTTTACCAAATGAAGGATAATCCCCTAGAATAAACATGGATATGAATATTAATTGGAAAATAATAAAGAAACTCATTATACCTAAAAATGATGAAACTTTCGCCCAACATTGTTATTAGCATTATTATTAGTATTATTATTAGCATTACGACCTTATGTGCGGACTATGAGGTGGGAAAACAATATTCATATGTACTCATTAATACGTTGGGGGAAATTTCCTTTCCCCCACTGTCATTATGTTTGCGCTTTTTTCCGTTAAAGGATATGAATATTCCATTTTATGAACTTGAATACATACCGTGTTGTTCTAATAAACGGCCCCTGCTCTTAATAAACGCCCCCTACGATTTTGGATATAAACAATTCAAGAAAAATGAGTAAGCTTTAAACATAAATCACATGATTTCATGGCCGGGACTGTCGTAATCCGTTATATAATCGCGTTATGCAACAGTTGTAACATTTAATTAGTATGAACTTTGACCTCGGGGAGGTGCGAAAAACAGCGTCCCGCTCGTTCGTTTGTATTATGGTAATCAGCAAAAAATAAGCGTGTAGGGTGATTTTTGTGGGATTTTTGGACTTTTCCCTTTTTTGTAACTGTAATAACGCCCTCCCTTTTGAAAATGCAACCCCCCCGGGGGTTTTATTAGGAACAATACTAGAATAACAATATCTATATTAAATTCATTTAATAACTCTAAGAGCAGTGAATAATTCAATAAGCCGATTCACAATCTCGATTCAAGATCATTTGAGGTAATATCCGGCGATCTTTTTGTAGATAAACAAAACGCGGCATACTGTACATTTCAATGTGGTGAACTTATGGACGTTTTTCACAAATATCTCTACTTGGGGTTTAATGCAAACTATGTCTGTCCCTCAATTCCTCCATGGCAGTTATTAAATCAGTGAATATGACATTAACAACATGAAAAGGATAACCTGTTTAGAAGCCCGAGATTAAGTAATTTTTGGTCCTAGCCACATCCCTTAGAAAGGGAGAATAGGCTCTCCATTCCTTTCCACACATTTCACCCCCTTTACCTTAACTTCAACCATGTAAACACATCATCATCTCACTTTTAGATATATAGATTTATGGGCCCTTTTAAGTACCTAGTATATCCAGAAGAATGATTAATTTTCCATCATTAATTTAAATTGGCTCATAGTAATCACCTGTACCTTAATTGAAATGAGATGTCAATTGGATTTATTTTACCGTCTAGACCAGCTGCACCCTGTCATTAAAATGTCTGGAAATGAGATGTAAATTTTGCATTAATTTTTTAGCCATTTTTAGGTCGTCCAATGCAAAACAACGTCTGAGAACCTATAAATGTCAGCATGATTTGTGTAATCGGTATTGTTCTGTCTGTGTGTCCATCTGTGCCTAACTGAGTATAGTTTTGTGAATCCATGTTCTATTATTGTTTTATTCCTCATGACACGTGTGGCCCTAATTTTGGCTACCCGTCTAGTTTAACAAAGAAAAGTCACACAAATAGACCTGGAGTTTAACTTGTCCTGTGTGCCTGTGTGGTGTGTCTGTTGGGTGGTGGCGTGGGTGGTTTGTATGTGTGTGCATGTGTGTGTCAAACATTTTAGGAATATTAACCTTTTGTTGCCACTTTTTCACCTTACAGTTTCTTTTTACCTTTTAGTGCAGTGATTGGGATGCAAGGTTTCATACTTTATACCTTAAGACAGGGTCTATATGGGGTAACACTGAGGTCCAGTGTCATGCAGGGGTCACTTAAGGTCATTACTCATGTTTTGAGGAGTCCTAAGTTGTGTGAAAATATCAGATCCAAAACATGATAATAGAATAAAAATTGGGATGATTTACTCCAATTTCATTGGTCCTCGCTATGAGTTTGAAAAATGATTGGGCTCGGTCACTGGCATCTCCCCAATATTTTTGCAACCTATAGCTCGACCAATTAATTTGGCTTAATCAATCAATTTTTATATCATAATTGGATGACATATATTGGACTGCTGTCCCTATTTTTAATTGTAAACATACCATCATAACATTGCAATTTGTTTTATGAACAGACCTGTTAGAGTAATGTGCATTTGATTTTGTAAATAATCTTCATTGTTTTTCCCAAATCATGATTTTTTTGCACTGCTGCTACGATTTACTTTTATTTCAGGAGACCCATTTTTTATCTAAATCAGTTGTCTGTAGTCCCGTGTTAAAAAGCTTTGTGGCCATATAACTGTTAAAAAGTACATCACTTTTGACCACTAGGTGCCAAGCAGAGGGGTGGTTTTGAGTCCTCCCACAGTGCACCATTTTGAGAAATTTCAGCTCAATAAGGTCATGGATCCCACAAAATCCTATTTTTAACACAAAAAAAAAAAAAAAAAAGAAAAAAAAAGAAAAAAAACCAAAACCGCTGACGTTTTTACCTTCATTTTAGCCCCAAAGCGTTAGTACTTAAAGGGGGGAACCCGGACTAAGATAACTTTTAATAACGCTATAACAATAATATTGACACTTATAGAGTGGTTTCGTGGAAAACAGAATTATATCTAACATAAAAATGAATTAAAACATTGTGGTCTGACCATGGTGCTATTGAAATTTGCGCTAGTGTATATGGTATGCGTATATGTGTTTCTGCGATAACGCCGGCATAAGTAGCGTCATAACACCTTCCCACGTGACGCCTTTATAAGTACATTTCCTATGTGTGTATACGCAAACGTGCCGACCGTTCGCATAACACGTTATACAATAGCGCGAATTTTTAAATAGCGCATGGTCAGACTCATATGTTTTTATTCATTGTTTAGGTTTAATATGATTTTGGTTTTTTCCGATGAACACACTCACAATTTGGTCAATAATTATTTTATAGAGTATATTGTATATTTATTCGTTGTACGGGTTCTCCTTTAAGGAATTTTTAGGATGATAATGAAATGTCTTGTGATTCTTAAACTTCTTGATACACTTTTATACCCAAGTACCGACATGTGTTTACAGTAAGAGGCACATTGCAATGTATTATGGGATTGATTCAAAATCGCCCTCACTTGGTGCCAAGTAAAATATGATCTTACAAGGTTTTTCTAGTTCAAATTTAAATGAAATCTTAGCAACTGACTATATTCTTGGTCAAGTTTTTTTGACTCCTCATCTCATAAGATCAGTTTACCAAAGTGTTGTTAAGCGAACAAAAATGCTTGAGTGCCTCTCTCATCCAGCCAATTATCTTAACCTGCTGAGCAAATTGACTTTTCAAGGTGCAAGTAAGCTATATTTTAAAATATTCAGCTCAGGGTCAATTAGATGCTACACATTTAACACAAAACACAGTATCACTTTAATAAGCAGGTCAATTTGATGTGATGAAAAATGATTTCAACAAACAATTTTTTTGTAAAACCTAATGCCCTCAGATGCATTTTACTTTCAGGCTTTCTGCTAATTTATCAGTTCTAATTTTGTACATAGAACCGGGAAGACACTGATGGTGGCCCCATGACGCAATCTAACCATTCCTTCTTTGAAGTAGTATTTATAGCTTCAACCAATCTGGTACACTATGATTATTATATGCTCCCATAGCTATCTCTCCAATACACAGTTCAATTATCAGTTATAAATGTATAGTACATAACTAAGATGGTGTATTCTGGGTATGCAGATATCATACCCCAGAATCAGGATGTATTTTCTATATTGTATGGTGAATCTACTGGACTGATGGCCAACCAAATTGAAACCATTTTGTGAAATCTTTAAGTTTTTGTTCAGCAGTATTTTTTGTGTGAATTTTCCCAGAAGTTTTCCTGATTTATCATCATCCATCAGCATCAGTTTTGTTTTTGTAAAACAATCCTCCCCGCTTGAAGGCAATCATTTTATTTTTTTTTCTCAAATTTGGATCTCTTACAAATTCAGAAAATAAATTGCTGATGACAGTAAATAGTGTCAAAAACTTATTGAACACTGATGGAAACAATCCCATCCTATCTGAGAAGAAGTGGTTTTAATTTTATAAAAACATCTGAATTGAAATCTGATTTTATTCATTAATTCTATTAGATATCCTCATCATGTTGTGTACACCAGTACTGTCTAAGTGAATCTGGATCAATATTTTGAATTTGTTTATTTAATAACCAACGTAATGAATTATTCAAAAATGTTTAAGGCTATATGTTGCTTTTCATACCAGGAAAAAATCAACCATGTATTTATGTTTTCCTCATAGAAAACACTCATGGATATTACACACGGTATGCCACTCTAGCAGACGAAGCTAGCCTCGTAATACAGTGTTTTCTCTACTCGCTACCCTGAAACAGGAATATATCTGCACACAGCAACAACAGCCAATGGAGGGG
>JAMKCH010054737.1:0-10290 GCA_023653785.1 Ophioderma brevispina | reverse complement strand
AATGACAAGTGGGAGCTGTCATCAAGGTTCTTGTTGAGGTTGCAGTTATATTCATAACAAGAGGAATGGCAATATCAATGTTGAATGTATCATACAAAATAGCTTATGCTGCAATTGCGGACCGCAAAATTTTTTTCCCAAGAATGTCCTAACAATTTGATAAATGAAGACCAAACGGGCTTTGTTCCGGGGAGATATATAGGGAAAGGAAAAATATAGGGTTAATATATGATCTTCTTCAACTTACAGATTTGGAATAATATTAATGGAATGTTATTACTAATTGATTTGAAAAAGCATTCGTAAATTATTCATTATTATTCAGAAAACTCTAAGGCTTGTCATTTCGGATTGATATATAAAAGGTTTAATTATTTACACAGATATGACTCATCGTAATTGTAAACGGGTAATTGTTTCTCAAAGTTTTCAATTGACCGTGCTTGTAGACAAGGTGCCCCTGGTCCCCATATTTATTTGTGTTATGTTAGAATTGTAGCCATGTTGATAAGAAATAACAAAGAACATCAACGGTATGTGGTCGATGAAAGAATGTAAATACCTCAATTTTTATTGGGGCGGCCGACACGACACTCATTCTTGATGGTCTCCACAATCGTTAGAAAATTGCAATGAAAACACTTGACATATTTTATAAAATGTGTGGCTTGAAGATTAACACACAAAAACGGCTGCCTGCAGTTGAATGGTAGTTACAAGAGAAATGTCTAGACCTATTATGTTACTCACCTGTCTTTAGATTGGAAATTAGATGATGGGCAGTTTAATATGTTGGGTGTCACCTTTTCCACGACATAATTAATATGATGATTAAATTTCGAAAAAAGCTTTGATTCAATTCGTCAACTTATTCCAAACTGTCCAAACGTTCACTCACAGTGCTCGGAAGAGTACTGTTGTAAAATCTTTGTTATAGCAAAAATTTAAATTACATTGGTCAAATGCTTCCAAATCCCTCAGATGAATATTGAAACGCTCAGTGATATTATTTTTAAAGTATTTGTGAAAGAAGAACAATTCAACTACAAACATTGGCGAGACAAAGGCATTATATTCATCAATGAATCTATAAGTAATTCAGGTAAACTTTATAGTATGCATGAACTGAACCACTATTTCTGGTTTGAATTGAGAGACAAAATTTGTTGAATATAGGCATTATCACTTGTTTAAAAGACACTTGGAAGGGCTTGATCGCCATAAAGATTGGACACGCCTTTTCAACCAACTAACCGTGATATTTTATATAGGTTTCAAAAAGGTGTAAAGAATTTTATCAGTTTTATTACTACAGAAACGTAAAACATCAGTTTCAAAATAGTATTAATGGGAAAGAGAATTAGAAACCACCAATTTTGTTCCAAGGAATGGCGGAAAAATTTGCCAAAGACCTTTCAAAATTAAACAATACGACACAAGGACAATGGTTTCAATATAGGAATATAACATTTATTGCAAACAATAATTTTTTGTATAAAATAAAATATTAGACTTGACCATGTTTGGACGTTCTGTGAGGATAATATGAAACTATTATTCATCTTTTTGCCACTGTAAACATGTTAAAATCGTTTTGGAAAAGAATTGAGACTTGTTTAAAAACAATAATATGGTTCATATGGTAACAGAGTTTTGAATGTAGTGATTTAATTATTACTCGCAAAAAATCCACATATATAGATCTAGAGTACAAAAATTGTAAACCAAACACAAACGTTTTATTGTAGAAGTTAAAACAAAAGTATTAAAAAAACACATTAAAATATATAGCAATGAAATATGAAGGGGGACGGCTTTGTCAAAAAATCGGATAAAATGGATATTCTGAAAGTAGAAGAAATAGATAATTTAATCACCTGTAGACTCGCATTTAGTTTGTGTAGTTTGGAATAGCTATGTTATGGTCATGTAGAGTGTATATATATGTACATGTGTATGTAGGTTGTACACTGTAAAACGTAAGTGTTATCGAAAAACAGTTTTAAGCGCCTAGAGGTTCAACAAAACAAACCAAATAAAAACATACAAACTTTTTTGTCAAAAGGTAGGTGGATTTATTTAGACCACTATAAATCACTAAAAAAATTAGGATTTCAGCAAGTGCTCCCCACTTGCTAATCAGTGCCCCAATGCGAAAATTTCTAATGTGTACGCCTTAACGCGTTTTTACTGTTTATTGTGCCCACAATGGCATCTAGTAGATTAAAGGAAATATGTCAGATTGTTTCAAGTGCAGTTTAACTACATTATAAAATTATATGTACATTCACACCACGAATTCCAGAAAAAATAATTACAATTTGATGTAAAATTAAAAAATAGAGGCATTTTAATTTTTGCTTTTTTGGACATACGAAGAAAACGGCCGGATTTTTCGCCACGGCTCATTGATCAAAAACGCCCATTTTTGCTCGCCTCGGGACGCAAAGTGAGGACCAAAAACATCGTTGTTGACTCGAATTGTTATTGCTGACACTTTAATATTGATGGGATTAATGAAAGTAACTAATAAAATTTGAAAATAAGGTGACAGAATGACAATATTTTGTTTCCTTTCGTTGTGTTTTTATTATTATGGATATAAAAACACATACGATCGCAGTTATAGGAAAGTGGAAACACTGCGATATGATGGTTACAACGACGGCCGTACGTAACAGTAAATTAGGGATGGTAAGCAATTTGACGTCACCATGTTGCCTCGATGTGGTGTTGTCGGAATCGTTTTCGAGTAAGCTAGGGGCGGAAAATTAAAAGGGCAAAATACTCAAAAATGTGGACAATTTTTCAAATATTTTGATTTATATGTAATCTACGTTACTAAGCTTTCATCCTATACCAAAATTTTCCAATATATTAAGAATCATGACATATTCCTTTAACACTACAGGTTTATGTTTCTCTAAACACATGAACGGCAGGTGTTGCAAGGTGTTTGGACTTCTAAAACACATAATCATCATGTATGGAGTGTTTTTAGAGTCTAAACATCTGTACACCTGAATGTTTTCAGAAAACTAAATGCTTATGTCAATGTCTCATAATGAGACAAAATCGTATTTTGGTACGTGTGGACCACCCGGAACCCAGGATTGTTCCATACGCTCTCTCACGCATTTAATGTGAGTGTATATTGTACTGGTGTGTAGGTATTTGTGTGTGTAGATGTATGTTGTATATGGTAGTATGTATGTATGTATGTCTTATGTCTGTCTGTCTGTCTATATGTCGTCTGTATGTATGTATGTATTCGTGTTACATGTAGGTCTGGCGGTCTGTCATGTATTGTATGTCTGTATGTAATGTACTGTATGTATGTATGTATGCTGTCTGTAGTATGTATGTACTGTCTGTATGTATGTATGTCTGTCTGTCTGTCTGTCTGTCTGTCTGTATGTCCTGTAAGTTGTATGATATAATATGTATGCATACCTTTCAGTGATACATTGTGGGGTATTGAAGTAACATAGTTACATTGTGGGCGAATTTGGCATTGTGGGGGCACCCCCCGCCCTTTATGGCAAAAGGCGTAACTCGAGTTACACCTTTGGCATTAAAGGGTTGTCCTGCAAAAACAAAGCATTATGGGATAGCATCTGTTTGTAAAAATAGTTTTTAGGCATTACTTAGCCACATTTAAAAAGAAAATGTATCCGCCTAGGCATTGGTTTTGCAGGTGACCGCTTTCAAGGCAAAAGGGCGTAACTCAAGTTACGCCCTTTTGCCATAAAAGGGCCGTCCCCAAGTAAAGTGGTTTTCAACGTTCTAAATTACATTGTGAGCTGAAAAAATATAAAAGAAAACACCCCTTCTATGTTTCTGTACTTACTGTGTGTTTGTGGTGCACATACCCCGTTCCGAGACACACACACAACTTTTTTTTATCATCTTCCCATAATGCATTGCTATACTAAAAGTCACTTTCTCACCATGCATTGATGTCAAATTTTTATATCCCAACAATGCACAACCACAAATACACCCACAATGTAGCTGTTGTCGGTATGACGACATAGCGTGTTGTATGTGTATGTAATATGTGTATGGGACATATTGGTCAGTGTATACAGGTGTAAATCCAATTCTGTTACTTGCTAATCTCGCATATATATGAGAGAGAAGTATAACAGAATATTGTAAACCAACTATGCAAGTTTGACTGTAACTTAGGTGCGTATTTGTTATATTTCGCATTACTATGTATGTACATGTAAATTTCATTTTTGTATATTTGAATGTTTGTAATATCAGCATAATTGCTATAAATTTTGAAAAAAGAAAAAGAGAATTGGCGTTTTAGAAGTGCACAGAAGTGCACATCTATATCATAGCAGATCTTTGATTTTGTCAACTTATTCAAGCCTGCATACGGCTGCACTGAAGAGCTGCTTCAAGCATTTTTCTGTCACCGCACCCTGCTTGCAACCAGAACTTGGAAGTTTTTGGCATATTTCTAAACTTATGGAAGGGTTGCCGAAGAATTTTCCCAATACTCTTTCTTTCTGTCCAATTCTCATTATCAGCTGGAATGTAGCTCATGGAATGCCATCATCATCATTTGAGCCAACAGTAACAGACTTGATAGGTGGCTCTCTTGATATGTTCAGTAGTCGAGTGCTTGCCTTCATTGGATGGAGAGCACATGCTTATACATCAGACCACAATGAAGTCTGGGCAACCACTTGGTATGGTTTTGCTTTGTTGAGTTTATGTGGGTATTACAAAATACCTCTTCCTTCAACATAAGAAGTAAGATGAGTAACTTATTCTACACTCAAGCCCCAATGCATACTCAGTGGTAGCTATGTTGTAATGAAACCACTGTTATCTATTACCCTAATAGTGTCTTTTTAATTAAAACCTCTTCCTTACGCACACCCTGTGTGAAGACATTTTTTTTTTTTTTGTGCACCCTATACTGAAGATCAATTACAACAGGTCATAAAAGAGACTGGCGCCATCTGAAAATGGCCACCACTGTGTCATGCACCAATTTGAAATGCTCAAGTAAAAACTTGCTTTCACTTTATTGATTGGTTATGAAAAAAGACGTTAAACAACAAATGTATTTCGTGAAATATGTACATAACTGTTAAAATCGTCGGCCATTTTTGGTACTGGGCCGTCATTCTTGCCATGGGATAAACCTGCCTATGGCTATTTGATCGAAAAATCTTTTTCAAAACAATCCAATTTACAAAGGCCCTGCCCTGAATTCATAAAAGCACTTGTATTTTATCAACTCAATCTCACATCTAAAGGATAAATAGCAAGTATGGCCGCCATTTTGAAAAATGGCCGCCATTTTATATCAGAGGAAATCTGCGATGGCCCCTATAAGCTAAAGTCTTTCTTTGACGTGCCCTAGATATGGTGCCAAATTTCATGCTTGTATCACCAAGTGCACAATTCCCCAAAAATATGGCACATATCTACTCTACTAATCTAGTATTGAGGTTTATTCCGTAAAAAGAGTATAAAAGGGGATTTTTTTTCTATTTAGTACTCTTTGGCCTCGGCGGCAATCGTCTTGGCTAAAACGAAGATATAACTGAAACCAAAAGAATAAAAATAAAAAATCTTTAAAAATGTCTAAAAAGTGGTCTGGTTAAGAGAAAATCTCAAACTATAGGTTTGAAATTCTTCTTATATAGTGTTGTTGAAAGTGTATTGTTTCTTTAAAAATGTCTAAAAATGTCGTTTTAAGAGATTTTTCAGTAAACCCCCAATGTAGCAATAAGTGTGGAAAATGTATGTAGTATTCCATGCAAACTGGCTATTTTTTTTATTTTTTAATATAACTAAGAGAAATCTCATTTTTATTGATATTGTTCGGTTTTACACTAATTTCACATTTTCACATTTAGTCTAGTGTGAACGTGGAACGGTGGCTACTGGTCGAATTAAATATGGTGTGATCACTGTCGGAGAAGAAGTAGAACTAGTGGGAATTAGGGACACTATGAAAACAACGGTGACAGGTAAGAGCAAAGTAAATTTTAAAAATGAACTCAACTCAAAATTATATTATTCTGAAATTGGTAAATCTTTTTTCACACGAAATCATTCACTAAGTTGTTTTGAGTATCTCAACATGCATGTGTGTTAATCTTAAAGAGACTGTTGGCGGTCCTCTTTGCACGGTGACGTCCAGCTATTTGGCGCAGCTATACTCGATTCATCTGATATGTGACCCCGTACCATTCTTGCGGAGGTGAAAAATTCAATGAGGCGCAGGGACTTCTGTTAATCATGTTATTGTGAGGAATGTTAAGGCCTGAAATACACTATAGTGCATTTCCATACATGGATGAAATTGTATTTAGTGGCAGGTGAATGAGTTAAATGACCGGAGTGTCCTCCAAGATAATCCGGTGTGGCACGTGCATTTGAATTCTTTCATTTTCCCTCTCCGACTTAATTGAATAGGTCCAAAACTTCAGGGGGACGAACGTATCACGCGAATCGACTATAACTATGGAACGCATTTTCACCAGAAATTATGATCACGAAATGTTTGTCTTTTCAAGGTACAAAAATGACAAGTAAAATTTATCGACTAAATTTCATTAAAAGAAATCACTAATTTTCGTCAAGTATATTTCATTGAACAAATTATTAAATTTCATCCCAAAAAAAATGATCGAAAAAAATTTATTTTATCAAAATTAATGAATTTCATCAAAAAATTTATGGACTCAATTTTATCGACTATTTTTCATGGAAAATATTTTATTGACTAATTTTATCAAGTAAATTTCATGGAAAACATTTTATCGAAAAAAAATTGTCACCTAAATTTGATCGCATTTCATGTGTTAACTGGATATTTTGGGGAAGGTTAGGACCATGCATACCTCTTCAACAGAAATGAAAAGTTTTTTGATGATGGCTGATTTTTTTGAACTACAGAGCATCAAAGCTACAGAACATCAAAGCTACAGAATATCAAAGATTTGCATGTTTTCAACCCCGCCCACACCCGATGGACACTTTCGGACCTAACACCTATAGATGATATCTGTCGCTCCTTTACCAATCCCGGCTTGTTAGCTCGTTCGAGTCCGGCCAAGCGCAAATGTTTTGTTTTCAACACTTGTGTGCGCTGGCCATCTAAAGGAAAAGATTAATAAATATTCATCCTTGTCTGCCTGGAGAACTAAGTAAAATTTCAAAGCAAATAACTCGTATATGTAAATATACCGTTCTGATGCTACCCGCTAGGAAGGCGATGGACAGCTTTCGGTCTTAACACCTATAGATGATATCTGTCGCTCCTCTACCAACCCAGGCTTGTTATAGCTCGGTTGGCAAGAGCGCCGTGCTAGTAATACGGAGGAATTGCCGGTTCGAATGTGGCCAAGCGCACACGTTTTGAACACTTGTGTGCGCTGGCCACCTCCAAGAAAAGATTAATAAATTATCCATCCTTGTCTGCCTGGAGAACTATGTAGTTTCAGGTGCAACGAGAAATTTCAAGTCATCCATATTTTTTTGTGATATGTAGTGATTTCATATAGATTAGACACAGGGGCGGCGCCAGGGTACAATCATAGGAGGGGCGAAACATTACACGATTACTTTATATTGGTAAAAAAAAATTGCTTAAAACCCCTGTTTTTCTTGAATTTTAAAGATCTCGGGGGCGGCCGCCCCCTTGCCACACCCTGGCACCGCCCCTAATTAGACATGCAATAGATTTCCTACCTTTTATTTGGCTACAGAAATAACAGTGAAGCGAAAATAAAAGGTGATTTGTATATGCATATTTCAATAGAAAACATAGGCTGAATTTCGTATTTGCTCCTATAGGAAATGAGAAATTTCACAATTTTGGTACCAAAGAAACAGTTCTCAGCTTAATCCTTTCAGATGGGGATATTTATGATAGAAAGCTTTGCACCAGTGCAAAAATCAGAATTTTCATATTTTTAGGGACACCTGTCATTTGAAATCTCTCGTTGCACCTTTAAATTCCCTGCCCACACCTACTTTGAAATTTGACTAGAAGTTAGGATCGCAGTTTCCAAAAAAAAACATGAATGACACAGCCAAATTCTTTAACACTCAAATGGTTTGTTACTAGTCCAAACATTCATTTCAAATTTCATTAAAAAACTTATCAACATATCAACATTTAATGATCCTCATTTAGGGAAAGGGTCACATTTCATACGCCAACACTGTTTTGGCTCTGATGTCGTCTGCCTCATCTAGTTTATTTGGTGGTGAAATAAACATTCCCACTTTCATGGCAAACAATAAAATATATGATAAAATTGTTACATCCCTCGACCACAAACTTTGAACTGCTGGGATCTTTTTAGATCTCAGTAAAGCTTTCGACACTCTTGACCACACAATTCTTATTAACAAACTAAACAATTATGGGATAAGAGGTACTGCACTCCAAAAAATGTTGAGTAAAAAAAGTCACAGCTCTTAATGTTGAGTAAAATCTTAGTCAAAGTTGAGTAAACCTTACACAAAGCTGAGTATATTTTACACAACAATGACTAAGATTTAGTCAACAATGAGTAAGGTTTACTCAACTTTGACTAAGATTTTACTCAACATTAAGAGCTGGGACATTTTTAATCAACATGAGTAAAATAATTTTTACAGTGTGCCAATACTTGGATTAAAAATTATCTAGATAACCGAAAACAATTCGTTGATTATAATCAACACCAGTCGTCCACTTCTTCCATCAGATGCGGCGTACCTCAAGGCTCAGTTCTAGGACCCCTTTTATTTTTACTTTATATCATCGACCTTCCTCAGTGCTTTCCCAATCTTCAATTTTTTATGTTTGCGGATGATACCAATATCTTATTTTCCAATAAAGAACCCAAATTACTTGAATCAACACTAAATAAAGAATTAACTCATATCTAATTGGTTTAAAATAAATAAACTTTCCCTAAACATTAAAAAACTAATTTTATGGTATTCAAAAACAAGCATAATCCTTCCCCTCCAATTGATATTAAAATTAATATCGACAATAAGCCACTTGAACAAGTTAATACAACTACATTTCTAGGCGTCTTAATTGATGATGATATGTTATGGAAATCACATAGTTCACATGTTACTAAAATAATTTCTAAATATAACGGGATTATCAGGTCAGGTCGGGTTTCCTATGAGGGCCTGCTATACTGGTATCCTGGTAACCAGTACTACCTGTCCCAGGGCCGAGTTGTCGGCGGCTAAACCGGCACCCCCATTGGGTTTTTAAATGAAATCTGATGAGATGGGTAGCTGGTTACCCTGGTAGAATGAAAAAGAAGATCTACCTACAAGGGCGTCAGCTCTGGAAAGTTAATGGCGGCCATCCAGCACATGCTGCCTTGCATTGTGGGCATGGTTGCCCGAAGGCTAGGCCCACCGCCGAAAACTGTGGATTGACGTCAGAAACGGCATCCGGTCAATTATCCTTGCTCCAATATATCCTCACACAGCAGTATTGCTGAGTGTGAGGTGTATCCGGCCACCCCCGTTAGCGGGGACAAAACCGGATTTAAAACTTTGGTGTAACTAACTAACTAACTATCAGGAAAGTTAAAAAATATCTTCCTCTTGATTCCCTGACTACCTTGTATAATACGCTTGTCTTTCCTTACATCAACTATTGTGCCATTATTTGGGCAGATAAAATAATTCTCATCTTCAGTCTCTGTTTTAAAGCAAAAACAGATTATTCGTTCATGTACAAATTCCATTTGGCTCGCCCATACCGACCCTCTTTTTCCCTCCATGAATACGCTTAAAATTCACGACTTTCATATTTTCCAGACCGCGCAGGTCATGTAAAAATACCAACTTCCTCCAAACATCTTAGATGATCATTTTTTCTTGACCAGACAAGACGTCCACCCATATGACACTCGATCATCTAAGGACCTTTATGTCAGACAGACTAACACCAAGCTCGCCGAAAATACCATCAGGATTCAAGGGGCCATTTTATGGAATTCATTAAATGTCCGTCTTAAACAGTCCTCCTCCTTAGCTGTTTTTAAAACAACTCTTAAAAACAGCTCATTGATTCATATCTCTCCGCTCCGTGATTTGGGTAACTTATTCTTTACTTATCTGGTTTTCTGTGTGTTATCTATTAATTTATGTTAAGTCGGCACCTTCTTTCTTTTATGTGCATGTAATTTACCATTTATTGCTTTTAATGATGTCTTTACCAACATATATATCATATTTATGTGCTTAATCGTGTAGCTACTGCATGGGTGTCACTAAATACACGAT
>JAMKCH010054735.1:0-19572 GCA_023653785.1 Ophioderma brevispina | reverse complement strand
CAAATTATGGTAATGTTGAATTTTTTTTTTTTAAATACCTATATTGGGATGCTTTTCAAAGATATTTGCTCTATACAAATGATATTTTGCAATGATCAAAATTAATGTAAAGATAGTATCCTGTTTAGTACCAAAAAGAATTACCTTGGCTCCCATACCAATTTCAACATTAAAAATCCCTTTGCAACCAAGATTTAAAGGGATTTATTGGCATGAATCTATCGGCACAAATATAATGAAATATCCCTATATAAGACGTACCAGATGGTTTTTATGGTCATTGGAGTATTCCTGGCGAAAAAAATCCAGATTATTCCGACAAATGTCACGACTATACAACAATAATGGAAGCTGCGATCTTTATAGTCCCTGTGCTATTTACCAAACAACCCCGCACGCAATACCGAAACACAAGCCAGCGTGATTATTTCGCTGGTTCATGTTTTTCATATGCTTTCTGTGATAAAAGAAGCGATTTTTGAATTAGAATCTGGATCCCCGATTGGACGTCGGACCTGAAAACGACAAATTCCTGTCCGTCCATTGTGAAATAACCCATCTCACAAAAATTCTGAACAATAAATGTGAACAAAGTAACATGAGACGATTTCCCACATATTAATACACGTAATATCATCTATTATGTATTTTATTTTTTAAAGGGCATTATACAAGAAATATTATAATAAAGATTAATTAGGGAGAATTAAATTAGTTTATTGTATGTTAACAGTATAAATAATTTGCATGAATGTTATTCTTGACAGAAACACAATTTATTTCTATTCAGTATTCATAATATATTCAGTATTTCTAAACTTAGAATGTCATTTTCTGCCAGATTCTAGTACGTCATGTATATCAGATTCATTTGTTAGATATATTATTCATACCAGTATCTACAAATTTACATAAGGAACTTTTGAACAACATTAGGTAAACAGGGAAACGACACATTTTTATATTTTCCCCAAAACTTTGACGCATCATAGTTAACCCATACAAATGTTTTTAAGAAATCCCCCTCTGTAGGCCTATTTTTTTAAATAAATAGTGCTGAATGTAATCAATAAAACAAATTTTAGGAAGAAACACCATAAAGCCACCAAGACAAATGACGCACAGCGACATAATGCCAAAATAGCACATTTCCACCGTTACCATGGCAACAGTTATCATAATGATGGATCGTTTATATTGCCGGAATCGCTACGTTTGATGACCATTCACATTCCCACCAAGTTTCAAGTGCACAAGGCAACTACTTTCCGAAATCACTTTTCTGTTACAGCATCCCCTTAATTATCGGCCTAATTAATAAAATCCGTTGTTTTGTGATACATAATCAAGTTCGATCTTTACCATTCACAATTATAGCTTATTAGCCAATTACCAATGGAACTGTGCCAAAATCCCAGTTTCGCGTCCTTAAAAATGTGCTTTAAGATTTTGTCCAGAGTATTAAGTGTTAAATTGTTACACTAACATCCACTTAACGTGTTTTAATGTTAATATTGTGGAACGCCTCCTACACCTATGTAAAGTATCAACATTAACACGTTGTAGAGTTAAAAAAAGTGTTGGTAAACACTGTTGTTACAGTGTAGATCAAACCGATGCGCTATTCTCTAAATGTAAACGAGTGAACATTTCACTCCCCAAAATAGCGAAACTCCTGTAAACCGCTCGAAAATGAGTGGTTTGTACTTAAAAAAAGCGAATTTCAACTAAAAAAGAGTGAAAAACACTCCAAAAGAGTGGATTCCACTCGTTTGAGGAGTTAAACGAAGGACAACACGAAAACGAGTTGAAATCAACTCTTTTTGGAGTGATTTTAACTCAAAAACACTCTTCTTAAATACAAACCACTCGTTTTAGAGTGGTTTACAAGAGTTTCACTCGTTTGGGGAGTGAAATTTTTACTCGTTTACATTTACAGAGTACAAATGTCCGCAAGAAATTATCGCTCTGACGCGTGATTTTATGCGTGTTGAAAACGCAAAACAAAAGCACCTTCCCTTGTCGAAGAAAGAAGTTGAAGAAAAACGGCTTGCGCGTATTCCTTCAAAACCAAATCATGTGTTCAACAAAACCCCGAGCTACCCCGGTATTATAAGGCCTTTTCAAAAGAAGTAGAGAAACAACAAACTTGCCCTTTTTCTGTTAATTTTCTCCTTCTTTAGCGGAGGGAAAAACCCACCTCAGGAATGCAGGGTGGTACGGGATATTCTACGCTCTGTCAGTTTTCCCCGAAAGCGAATAAGAAGAAATGACAAGATGTCAAAGGGAAGGATATTATATCATATTCAGGGTCCACACATCTTGTTTTGCAAATGCGGATTAGGGTTCAGATTTGAGAATGAGAAAGTCACATGCGTAAAGTATTTTGGTGTATTCCGACAAATTAATATTTGTGTAAGATATACTGTATTTTAAACAGGATCATGTTTAAATCACACTTATTCTGGAAAAAAACATCAACATGCAATTACCCCATTAATAAGTTGGGGTTGTGGTGTGTGGGGGTAACAATAGAAAGTTCAAACTTAATTTTCTACATCAATTCAACGCCATTGCTTATCGATATAATTTTTTTGCGTTTGTTTTAAATGGAACAACACAATCCACATGAAAGCACTTTATTATTGTAAAGAATAAGAAGAATAAATCATGAAGTTCTTCAATTTGAGAGTTCTTTATTGACGAGGACGCATTTTGGGCCAAGCCAATATGAAGTTGAGTATTTAGACACATATAAAACCCATTTCAGTTCGTGTATGGCACTCCCAGGAACGATTAACAGTAGTATGTACAACAAAACCCGTGCACCTTTCCTATTTCAACTACATTTGCGCGTTTCTTATCGTTTACTGAATACTGGACAGCGTAGTTTCAAGTTAGAATTGTTCACCTGCAGACATGTTTAAAAAGCCATTTTGTAGTGTAACTAATGTCACTGAGCGCGTAATGCACAAACTGTGCAGCATTGTGAACAAAATAAAGCGAAGTGAAAGAGACTAAGATCTATTGCAATAATCAATTATTTAAATTTGGACCCAATATTATACGCCTTCTATTCGTGCAAATCTCCATATCAAGTTGCCATTTCGCCAGTGATAATTTGTGTTGTTAATATCATCATCGATATTCATATTACGTATTACGTAATATGGTGAACGACATGAGTGACCAAGAATAGTTACCTTGCAATAAAATACAGATTTTGAAATTGAATTATTCAACCCCGTGTTTTAAACGTTGGGCTCAAAACACCAGACATACCAAGCAACGCCAACAGGTGAGGATAATTATGGCGAAAATTATAATATGTGCACCAACTGACGCAGTTTGTGGTTCGACAGTAGCTGTGCACACACACTGTGTTAAACGGTCTTAACGCCTGTTGAAATCACTGTGACTACGACTGTCCCAATATAAATTATACAATCAAAACTAAAAATTATAAAAAATATAAACTGTACATTTTTGCCAGATATTTTGATTTTCTTTGTTAGACAAGATCCTAAGCAATTCCCGCTTCATTCCACCAATTTGATGGACCCAAGCGGAGATATTGTAGTTGAACACAAAGGTAAAATACCACCTGGGCCAGGTTCACCTGAAGGTTCAAGACAAACTAAAAGGTATAAGGCGTGTAGCATCATTGTGGAATTAAACCCTTTTCAAACAAAAGAAAAGTTTTAAAAAAAAATGTACAGATCAGAGTGAATGTATTATCCATGCATTGATAAATCAATATATTATTTTTCAGGTAAAGCACCTAAAATTATTATGTTGTGGGTGAAATGCGGGACTCAAGTCAGAGGGACAATGATCATGAAATGCATGGAAAATGGAATTGAATGCTGAAACTAATGTTTTTTCTACCAGACCTACAAAGTTGTTTAGGGACAAATGAGTGGAAAACGCTCTAATGTGGAGGGACAATTTACCTTACCCTTCCCCACGCCTCCAACATGTCAGGGAGGCATTATGATGAAGAAGCAGTGTTCAACAAGAGCAATAAAAGAAAAGGATGTTTGTGTTACAAAGGTCTCAGTTTACCTTTCCAAACAGGGTGTTTTATGGATTTACCTTCTGCTGAAACCCTGGAGTAAAACTAGAAAACAAGACTATTTGGAATTGATTTCCCATGCTAATTTATGTTATTAGGCAATTGCGGACATTATAAAGTTATAAAAATTATGTTATATCACAAGAAGACAGCACTGTATACCTACTTTTTATTTTAATGTTCAATTCAAGAATGTTTCTTTGAAGGTGATTTTCAATGGGAAACCTTGTTGATTTTAGGATAGCCGAAACTGGCCAACAGGTTTTTCAACTGTCTCAGATTAATAGCCATAACTCCGGAACCAGACCCCCAAATTACACCAACTAAAAAATCGCATGAAAGCTGGAACACTCCTAAAAAAGGAACTCAGTTAAAACCTTCAGTTCATGATGAACTTAATTTTGGCCAAAAAAAATTAATCTTTGATTGTATTGTTTTTTTTGGGACAGTCTGTAGGACGTATTGGTGAATAGCCATTATACCCCTTGGCGGCCATCTGGATTTGACCCCCACTGAAGCATTGAAAAAAATGAAACATATAAAATTTTAAAATCGGAAAGTCCATAGTGTGAAATTCAAGTGGAAAATTTGCTTTTAACAAATTTCTGCCCACGGAACAATTACATCCCAGCCTGCACTATATAGAGCACCCGCGAAATGTGGGAACATGTAAATCACTTTGACTCTACTGTGGCTAAACCCAATTAAGTCTATGTTATTGGAGATTTTAATCTCCCAAATATCAAGGGCGTGTTAGACCCTCTCAGGGTCTGTGTATAAGCGACTGGTAATAAAGACGACAATTTCTCTGAGGAAACCAAATAGCGAGCGAGTGGGTTTTGCATATTGTCAAGCCATGGACCAGTGGTTCGTATGAGGCGCGCGGTATTCTAAAAATAGGACCAGGCGGGGCGGCCAAGCCTCATTAATTATAGCAACTCACAAAAACATGTCAAAAGAAATTACGCCATACGAGTGCAAAACACAAACCAATTTGGGTGCTTTGATTGTGGGCGGTAATGGGTGTTCCCATGACCCCCTACAGAAGACATCGTCTCGTTCGTTATTCATACAAAAAAAATCATAAATGACCCTTTCAGTGGAGGTGATTCTCAACTCCAACGGTTGTGGAATAAGAAAATATTCCTTGAAACAATAAAAAGTTGAATTTTTTTGTCAAGATTTCGCTTTTACGTGTTAAAACAATGGCGACGTCTGAAATTGGATTTCTTGGCCGCCTCCTTGAATAGGACCAACTCAGGGATGGACCGAATTATGTCCATGTAGGCATATAGCCCAGGAGCTAGCAGACATTGTGTAACAACAAATCTCACGTACAAAAGGTTTGAGTATTAATATGTAGATAGACTGACAGGAACACCTGAAACATAATGTTAAGTGCCAAAAATGGTGCCTTAAGGAGAGGGGGTACAAGACAAGTTGGTACAGGGGTTCCCAATTTTTTAAATTGATCCAATCATGTTGAAAAGTATACAAGCAGTGTCTAACCACAAGGATTCAGGAAAGGGATAGTTGGTACTATCTACAAAGTAAAGTTTACAGAGTTATAGGCTAAAAACAGCAAAATAAATAAAAACGGGTCAATTTTAGTTGTACAGGGGCCAAATTTTTAAGTTGTTTTTTACCTCCGATTGGATTAAAAAATGAGTTGCAAAATTTGTTAAAAAAAAAATATGATCAAAATAAGGAATAGTTTTGAGTGTCTTCAAATGCTTGGCTAAGAAAGTAGGGGGAAAAACAAGGTCAAGCACCATTGATGTAATGGACGTTGGACTTCTGTGCCCCCTACATCGGTTAACTAAGCAGTTCAGACATCAAAACTATTACTTTTTTAATCCTATGAACTCATCAATTAATTTGCACCATTTTTTTATCTAACTCGGAGCAGCAACTTTAAAATTGACCTATGTACACCAAAAAAAATTGACCCTTTTTATTGATTTCTTGCTGTTTTTAGACTATAAAACTCTTAAACTTTACGTTGTAGATAGTGCAAACTATACCTTTTCCTGAATCCTTAGGGTTAGACAAATAACATGGTATACTTTCACATGATGGATCAATTTAAAAATTTGACCCCTGTACAACTTTGTCTTGCCCCCTCCTCATTACGGCACCATTTGCCTTAAGCACTTAAGAATCGCGTTTCAGGTTCCCGTTCAGTCGTCAACATATTTAATCACTTCACACCTTGTACTTGAGATGTTACAAATGTTATTACTCTCCCTTCCCGGTTAAGAGAATTTCCCAGTGATCTGATTTTTTTAGTACATTGATATGCACTGCCATACTGGTGAATGCCAACTGTTGTAAAAATATACTTCCAAATAATAAAATAAATAATTTTTGAGTTTAGTGTTCAAACCTACTGTTTCCTAAATACGAAGACAGAGCCGAGACGGTGGAATCCGTCTCAGTAGGGTGTACGTGAGTCACGATTTTAAAATTAAGTGTTACTAATAATAAAAAATCTTCTCTGACCAGTCTTTACTACCAGGGGCCACTCTTCTTGGAATACTGTAGAAATAAACTGTAAAATGATACTTTCGTTAAATCCTTCTGCAACAAGTAATTTTAAAAAACTGTCGGGTCGCCAGGGCATAATTTTTACAGAAAAAGAACAGGGATGGCCGTGCCAGGGGGGCCGACGCCCCCCCCCCAAAAAAAAATTACAAAGGTCCCACTTTGCCATGTTGAAGGTCCGCTTTTCCTTTAAGGCCCGCTTTGTCCTGGTGACGTTTGCCGCGCTTTGTAAAGCTTTTAAGGGTTGTGTTTATCTGAAGAACTATTTGGTCAATACTCATGCATTACGACGTAATGCTACTATTATTATCTATTATTATTTATGCCCACGCCGATGTCTCATTCCTCCCCCCCCCCCGCTCTTCAGGTTTATTGGAGGCGAACGGTAAAAAAAATTCTTGAACATCCCGCAACCCCCCCTCCCTACCCCCCCCCCCCCCAAAAAAAAATTTAAATTCCTGGCTACAAGGAGTAGATTTCTAGTTTGAAGTTGCACTTTAATTACAGAACATGTATAAAAAGAATATCATAACTGATTAAAGTAGATGTTTGATATCTGAGGATAATACTGCATTAGAACCAATCACCTTGTTTTACAACTTGATCTCCCATTGACCTTTGACCTTGGTCCTATGACCTTTGACCTCACTTAGTTGTAAGCTTGAATTTATCGAATTTTAATTTAACGTAGTTACACCTTCCTGGCCTTTCAATAAGAAAATAGAAAAGGAAGGAAGGCGCCCAATTTGGCGCAAAAAATATGTTACAAAACTGCATCCACCTAATTTACGAGTTTTAATTTGAAGTACTAAACTCTCCTGTCATTTCAATAAAGACAAATATAAAAACGCCCAATTGGTCGCACAATGTGTTAAAACTTACATCTCCAAATTTTATATAAGCTTTAATCAAATTAGGTACTCCTACCCAAAACTTCTATTCAATAGTATCCACCATATAGTAAAACTTAGACTTCAATCATTACCACAGATGTGTTAAAAATGGATAGTTAAAGCAACATATTTAACAAACCCTGAACTGACCCCTTTCACTGAAATTGAACCTAGGGAGAAAAGGCAATCCCCCTTCCAATTATTTGCCTTTCACCCTTGTCAATATACCTCTTGCTCACCCGTTAGTGTAAACTCTACGTTGGGCCTGATAATTTTCTACTTAGCTCTCCCTATTCGTTACCACCCTTTATCTATCCCTGCAATGTTTTAACCAAACTCAACTATTTGCCAGCCAGTCTTGGCAGTGACTAAAATCAAAGAAATGCTTTTTAAGACCATATTGGAAACCTGCAATGATTTTATTCTTTGTCTGACTTGCATCGGAATCAAACCCAACACTAAACTACAAAATTAATATTAGTAGATCAATTCAATCAAAGAAAACCATTTAATGAAATGACCTTCAAAAAAATAGACCTCACTCGCCATTTTGAGGGCAGCGATTTCTATAGTGTGGTCACTTAAAAAGCTACAGCAAAATATAGTTCTAGATATAATTAACTTTAATAATCTGACAATTGTGGCACGGTCCTTTGTCCTGTCTTGCACTTTTTTGGGTGTTTTACTACTTTTGTATTATTCGTTTATGACCATGTAATCGTTATACTACTATGGTTACATGATACATGTTGGCCTTTTAATTAAATTTTTTATTTTTTTTATTTTTTTTATTTTTTTTACTAAAATTAAAACAATATTATTTTAACCAGGAAAACCAGGAAAAGATTTGCCCCACATGACGGGGTGCACAGTATTTAGAAAATGAATAAATGCAACTCAAAATTTATTTCAGAATACAGTGACCAATGGATATACTAACCTCACATCTTCAATGCCGAACAAAATGGGGCCTAATGATACTCAATAATCACCCTGAACATAATTCACATCTTTTACATCTGGTCCATTGGTATTGTGCACTCAGTTTGAAATCTTCAGATTCTCTGTGTGTTTCAATTAATTTGACCATATGATTAATATTATTTTTGTTCGAAAAGAAATGTAAAGGGACAAATTCATGAAAGAAAAGCCCATGGCTGCCTAATTTGTGCATAACCTAAATCCACAAGTTATTGTCTTTAAAACCCTATTTCTATTCAATTTACCAAGAAAGCCAATGGTATTCAGCGACCTACAGTTTTAAAAATCATGAGCGAGGTGAGTATGTTGCCCTTTGACAATGGACCTGCATACCCTGATGAGGAAAAGATCCGAAATGTTTTAGGTTGATTGTTGAATACCATTTTCTCTATTGTTCGCTTCAGTTTACGTGTACATATTGGTCACTGACATTCAGGAAGTAAATTGAGTTGACGTTTTATTCATTTTTCTAAATAATGTGCACTCTTTTCATTTGGGGATACAGCTATTCCTGGTTTACATAATATTTTTTTAAATTTTAGTGAAGGAAGTAAGTTATCCCCAGCGTTGCAGCACGGAAAGATGGTTAAATCGCAAACGTATCGCGGCCTATAAGGGAAAAGCTACTTTTTGGGTCTTAGCCTCCCAACCTTATTTTCTCAACAAAAAAAAATTCTTGTATTATTTGGATTATGTCTAATCTGTATATTTATGGAAATAAATCTTGAATCTTCCATCCAACACACATTTCACCTGTTTGAATACTGCTGTTTTCTTCCTTCTCTGGCTTTTTTCAGTTGGAAAAAAAATACTACAGACTTATCCTTCACTTTTATGCCAATCCTGCACATGACTCGTTTGGGTGAATCATTGATAGCGTCTTTAAAACGATTTTATTTTCATCTATGGTTGCATATGGATTCTAACAATAACATTTTAAACAATGGGTTTCATTTCCAAACTGATGGCAGTTTATTTCATACTGATTGCTAATGGTTCTTAACAAAGATATTAACAATGGGTTTCATTTCCGATCTGATGGAAATTAATACAATGCTTCACAAAATTATCATCATCATTCCCTTTTATGGTACAATATTGTTGTGTGTATTTATAGATTGTCTTTTACCATTTAATCGCATTTTGTTTGAATGATAAGGCTGTAAAGTAAAAGCTTCGTCTTTTTATTTCTCAAAATTTAATTTGAAGAATAAAGGGGGAATTTTTTGGACACCTAAATGTAGAAACAGGGATGTTTTCAATTCCTACTCATGATATGGGTATACCCTAAGTTTGGGAGTGATGGGGCCGGCGACGGTGCAGGTCGCTATTCAGACGACCTAATTACTCAGAAGACCCCACTTCAGAAACCACTACTCAGAAAAGGCCCGCTATTCAAAATTTTCTGAATAGCGGGCCTTCTGAATAAAGGATTTCTGAATAGTGGGCTTTTTTGTTGTATTTTTTTAAAAGACCTGCTACTCAGAATGTTTTTGTTCTGACTGACGGGTTTTTTCTGATTAATGGGTCCTTCGGTCACTCAGAAAACCCGTTATCAGAAGGGGCCCCGCATTCAAATTCTGATTAGTGGCTGTTTTTATGTGTTAAAACGGCCCTTTATTCAGAAGACCCGTCAGTCATAATATTTTCTGACACACGTCGGGATATTTTCTGAATAACTGAACGGTCTTCTGAGTTACTGGGTTTTTTTAAGTCAGTCAGAAAACGTAAGGAGGGTCCATCAGCAGAACTTTTCTATCTAGCAGGTCCCCTTTTTGACAATATCGAGACATGTTCATCTTAATTTGCAATACGAATTTTTCTTATGAAGCCTTGTCCAACCAGCTTACTTAGGGGGTGTAACAACACGTTTAATTGGGGGAAGGGGACTGAACTTACATCATTGTATAGCCGACCCTACCCGTGAAACGTGATTTCAGTATCAATTCGTACCAAAATAAGTAAACCAACATTCCCAGCGAATTCCTTCTATGCACGGCGCCACCCGCAAAATTCTTAATAAAGTATAGTAAAAATTTTAATTTTGTCTAAAAATCACACACAATAGTTTTTATCGGATTTTAGGTCAAAATAAGAAAGAAAAAAATCAACTTAAAAATGAAAGTTAGCTTAAAGTACTGGAGGTTTAACCCCCCTCTACCTCGAATTTGGCGGCTTACCCTACAACCACCCTAACCCTACCACCCCCCCCCCCCCCCGCTTAAGGTTGTGGTGGCTATTGTGTTTTGGCGCTAAAATATGCGCAAAGGATGTCAGTGCCAAACAATCTATTGTGATTACAAGTCTTATGTGAAAGAAGTCAAGAAAGAGGTTGGACCCATGCCCGTTGGGCGCATTTTTTGTAAAATGGCAGCCATATTGTGATTTTTAAAGTTTTCCAATCAATTTCTCCTGCCCGAAACCTATATGTAGATATTAAATTAAGAGAATCGGCCATTATAACTTTATTATGATTTTGACCCCAACAATGGGAGCTCTCCTCCCCCCTCTCTCCCGGAAACTACACTGACACTTTCTCTGCCCTTTTTTCAAATTAACGGCTATCGCACGCCATACAGCCCATTACGTATTGCCGCAACGCGTCGTGAAAAAGTCACAACGCGGTTGGGACCATTTCGGCAAGCGGTTGCTTTGTAGGCCAAATCAAAAACATGAATTTTCGTAATTTTCAAAAAAAATAGACCCACAACGCGTTGCTAGATACTTTGCAACGCGTTTTGCAAACCCTTCACAACGCGTTGCGAGCTTTCACACCGCGTTGCAAGCTTCACAACGCATTACGACGTGGTCCCACACGTAATAAGGGGCATAACGTAATTGCTGCAACGCGTTGGTGCTAAGTCACAACGCGTTGCGACATTTTCACAGCAACGCGGTTGCGGAGTCGGCCAATCAAAATCATGTTTTTTGTGACGCATTTCAAAATTAATTCTCACAACGCGTTTGCGGCTTCAGTTCAACACGCGTTGAAAACCTTAAAACGCGGTTGCGGCATACTGTTATGACCTCTTTTGCCTTCACCATGCGTGTGAAGTTTACAACGTTTTGTGAAGCTCTCAACGCGGTGTGAAGGCTTTGCAACACGTTGTGAAGGCCATAAGGTCATAACGTATTGGCCGACACCGCGGTGTGATCATATTTTTTGAAATCCGACACAGAAATTCATGATTTTGATTCGCCCCCTTCGCAACACGTTGCTGAAATGTCGCACGCGTTGCTACTTTCCGCTCACGACGCGTTGCGGCAATACTTATGACCCTTATGATGGCTTGTGGACCTTTGCACCGCGGTTGTAAGCTCGCACAGCGGCTTGTGAACCTTCGCAAAACGTTGTGAAGGCTTGCAACAACGCTTGCAACGCGTGTGAGTATCCACAACGCGTGTGCTATAACCTTTAGCAAACGCGTTGTGGGTCTATTTTTTAAATACGTCACAGAAATCGATCGTTTTGATTGGCCGACACCGCAACGCGTTGTGAAATTTGGCAACTCCGTTGTCTACTTTCCTTTCTCGGCAACGCGTTGCGCAATACGTTATGGCCGTATGGCTGCCATAAACGCGTCCGGAATCGTGGTTCCTCGAAACTTTTATACACCTATAATCAACTTCAAACATAAAATGAACACCATTGTCCCCCCATCTTGGTGAGGGTTGTGAGGCTACTAGCTTTACATTACCTTTGTAAATTAATTAAGTACTGAGCTGAATATTGATTGGAAAAAGGTCGTAACTACATTTTTTGATATGTTTTTAAGGTTTTGGTTTGTGCCGACATTAGTATAAATTACCATAAGTTTTGGTAAAAAATGAAATTGCTCTTTTCAACACCACAAAATATTTGGTGAGATTTTTTACTTAGCACCTTTCACTAAAAACCGTCGCTTTACAAGATGAAACGTCGTATCTACATACTAATTTTTCCGTGTCGTTCACAAGTCCTTTTACCATTTAACGACTTTGTTTGGAGTGCAAACAAGTAGTATTTACACATCAATAAGGCCTATTTTGAGCTTAATAACCCTGCATAAATTTGATACTGTCACTGACATGTATCTCAATTTACTTATTGAACACTTTTTCATATTATATAAATAACTCAATTTCGCCCAAAAATATCCAGTAACGACTATGTTGCACTCACTAGAACGAGATACCCCTCACTAACACCCCAACCATTCCCAACAACCCCCACCCCCCTCCCCAACAACCCCACCCCTTCCCAAACACACCCTCCGCCTCCCCACACCCCTCCCTCCATAACAACACCCCCCCTCCTCAACAACACCCTCCCTAACACCCTTCAACACCCTCCCCCAAACACCCTTCCCCTCCCAAATCCCTCCCCAACACCCGCCCCTCCTCTTCCAACACTCCCTCCCCCACACCCCTCCCATCCAAACACCCCTTCCCCTCCGCCAACACCTACTCTCCCCTACACCTCCACAACTCCCCCTCCCAACACCTTACCCCTTCCCCAATACCATGCAACATCCCACCCTCTCCCAACAACCCCTCCCCATAACCCCTCCCTTCCCCTCCCCAACAACCCCTCTCACCACACCCCCTCCCAACACCCCCTCCCACCCCTCCACCACACTCCCTCGGCCAACACCCTCCCAACCCCGTCTCGAACACCCCCTCCCAACACCTCATCCCCAACCCTTTCCCAACAACCCCTCGCCAACACCTCTCCCCCTTCCCAACACCTTCCCCCCTCCCCAACACATTCTCCCAAAACAACACCCCTCCCCAACACCCCTCCCCTTCCCAACTCCCCCAACACACCCTCTCACCAACACAAACAGAACTCTGCCCTCCCCTCCCCAACATCACCTCCCCAACTCCACCTCCCCTCCCAACCACCCCCTCGCCCTCACCAACACCCCCTCCCCCTCCCCGATCCACCCTGCCTTCCCCTACCACCCTCCCCTCCCTAATACCCATCCCAAGCCCCTTTCCAACCCCCGCCCCTCCAAAACCACTCGCCTCCCCAAACACCACTCCCCTACTTACTCAACCACTCTATCCCTCCCCAACACCCCTTCCCTCCCCCACACCCCTCCTCCTCCACAAACACCCCTCCCCATCCTCACCCCCTCTCCACCACACATCTCCCCCCTCCCCCAACACCCGTCTCCAACACCAACACCCCTCCAACAACACTCCACCCCCTCACCAACACCCCTCGCCAACACCCATCCCCTTACCCAGAAACAATCAGAGTCGAAACGGTGACACATAGGGGCGAGTAAAAAAGACAGAAGTGTGTAGAAGGTGCAGAGTCCACCCCCTCCCCCACCCTTCCCCCCCCTCCTCTCCCCTTCTCCAAACACTCCTCCCTCCCAACAACCTCCTCCCCTCCCCCACACCCCCCTTCCCCTTCCCCATACGCCCCCTCCCCCCCCGTCCCCACACAACACCCTCTCCCACATCCCTCCCTCCAACATCCACCCCCTCTCCAACCTCCCTCCACCTCTCCAACACCCCGTTGCTTCCACAAACCCCTCCCCTCCCGAATACGCCTCCCCAACACCCCTCACCTCCCTCCCAACACCTCAACCTTCCCAACACCCACAATCCCTCCCCAACATCCCCTTCTCCTCCCAACACGCCACCTTCCCCCCTAACACCCCACCCCACCCTCTCCCCACACCTCCTCGACACCCCTCCATCTCCACAACACCCCTTCCTCACACCCAACCCCTACACCACCTCCCCAACACCCCTCCCCCTCAACAAACATCCCTCCCTTCCTCAACACAACACCCCCTCCCCTCACCACCAACCCCTCCCCAAAACCCACCTCACCTCGTGTCTTTACCCAAACACCCACCTTTGCCTCTCCAACACTAACGCAACCACCTCCCTCCCCAAACCCACCTTCCCCCCTCCCAACACCACTCCACCCCACCCTTCAAAACAAAACCCAACCACCCCCCTCCTTCCCAACACCCTCCCCTTCCCCAACCCCCTCCCTCCACACAACAACCGACCCTCGCAACCCCCCCCTCCCCACCCCCTCCAAAAAACCCCGCCCTCAACCCCATCTCCCTAAAACCCCCCTCCCCAAACAATCCCATCCCAACTAAGGCCCCACCACCCTTCCCTTCCCCAACCCTTCCCATCCCCCATCCCCCCTCCCGCCAAACTACTCCCCAACCCACAAACCTCCACACCGCACACCTTCCCCCTCCTCAATCCTCCACCCCACCCCACCCGCTTCCCAACACCCCTCCTGTACACCCCTCCACCTCCTCACTACCACCCCCTTACACCCCTCCACCCAAAAACACCCCTCCCCAAAACCACTCCCATCCCCCAACATCCCTCCCCTCCCCCTCCTCACACCCCTCCCCTCCCAAACACCCATCTCCACCTCCCAACCATCTTCCCCCTCCCACAAACCACCACCCGTCCCCACACCGCTTCCTCCCACAACACCCCTCACCCTCCCCAAATTCCCCCTCTCAACACCCCACCCTCCCCAAGACACCCCACACCTCTCCCACCACCCCCCACCCCCATCCTCCTCCCATCACCCACCTCCCAACACACTGCCACCTTCCCCCCTCACACCCCCCTCCCCTCTCCCCAACACCCCTCCTCAACACCTCTCCACCTCCCCCACACCCCTCGAATCCCCAACCCCTCCCCTCCCCAAACCCCCCCACCCACATACTCCCCCCTCCGCTTCCCAACCCACCTTCTCCCCCCTCCCCAACCCCACGCACTCGTGACCACCCTCCAACCCTCCCCTAACCCCCCCCCCTATCCCTCACACCCCTCCCTCCCCAACCACCTCCTCTCCCATCAACCACCGGCCTCCCCTCATCCCCCACACCGCCCTCCCCGCTCCCCCCCCTCCTTGCCCCACCCCTTCCCCCCCACACCCCTCTCCCCCACGCCTTGCCCCTCACCTCCCCCCACCCCTCTCCCACCCCCCTCCCGCACTTGTCTTACACCATTCCCCTCCCCCCCCCTTCCCCTCTCATCCCCCCCTTGCCCCTCCCAACACCACCGCATCCCCCCTAACACCCTTCCTCTCACACCCACCGTCCCCACACCCCCCCTCAATTTCCCAACCACCCCCCTATCCCCCCCCCCCCATCCCCTCCCCCACACCCTTCAACCCTCCCCCCCCCCTTGCTCCCCTTCCCCCCCCAAAGCCACCACGCCTCCCCATCATCCCATTGCGTCGGCCCCTTTCCCCCCCCCCAGCACCCACACCGCCTCTTCGTGCCGGTGTGCCCCCACTCCCTCGCCTCAGGGCCCTCAGCATCCCCCCCAAACGTACCTCTGAATCCCCTCCCCCCTTTAAACACGCTCCCCATCTGGACCTGCCATCCCCCAATGCCCCCGAGTCCCGCCCGCCCGCCCTCCCGCCCTCGAGGTGTCCCCTTGCCATCTCCACTTCCTTCCACCCCCCCCCCTATATGCTACCCGACTCCTCCCTCCCCCTCCCGCCGCCCGCCTCCCCTCCCCCGTCCCCCGACCCAGCAACCGAGCCCCCCTCTCCCGCCCCCCCCCCGTCCACCCCCTCCTCCTCTGTCTCCAACATCCGCTCCCTCCATAACATCCACCTCTCCTCCCAAACATCCCTCACCGTCCCCAACACCCCCTCCTCCTCCCAACCCCTACACCCCCTCCTCTTCCTCCCACACCCACCTCCCACACGCCACCATTCCCCCCTCACACCACCCCCCCACCCGCTTCCCCAACCCCCTCCTGAATACCCCTCCCACCGATCCCCAAACAATCCCCCCCTCCTTCCCACCGCCCCTCCCCCTCCTCAACACCCACCTCCCCAATAACTCCCCCTCCCCCTAAACCCTCCCTCCTCAACATCCCTCCCCCCCCAAAACCACCAATCCCCAAAAACTCACCTCCCCCTCCCCCTTCTCACCACCCAACCTTGTGCCTCTCACCACACGTATCTTCTTCCCTCCCCAAACCCGTTCCCTTCCCCTTCCCCCAACACCCCACTCCACCCACCTCTTCCCCTTCCACAACACCCTCCTCTCCCAAAAACAACCCTCCCCGACACCCCTCCCTCCCCACACCTTTCCCCCCTCCCCAACACCCTCCTCTCCCCAACAACCCCCTCCAACTCCCCCAACAACCCTCACCTCCCCAATACCCTCCTCAACACCACCCCTCCCCAACACCCCTCCCAACACTCCCTCCTCAACACCGCCCTCTTCCCTCCAACCCACCCTCCACCTCTCCCCAACACCACCCCATTTCCCATACCCAACACTCCTCCCCTCCCCAACACCCCTCCCTTAACACCCCAAGATCACCCCACTCACTCTCACCCCTCCACCAAACCCCATTTCCATCCCCACCACCCCCATCTCCCTCCCAAAATTTTCTCTAGGTTCAACACTTTTTCTCTTGATAACTAAGTTTTTTTCTAAAAAAAATATTTATAGATAGTGGTTTTTTTTATAGATAAACAATTCAATAAATAGAAACTAATTTTTTTTCTCTAGATGAACGCAGTTTTTTTTCTAGATAAACACAGATTTTCTCATCGATTAACTATGTTTATCTAGTGTTATACGTCTCGTAGACGTCAAGGTCAGAACTTACCTTCAAACACAAATAACTGAACCTTGGTCAACAAATGATCTGAATTTTATATAATATTAACAATATTTAATGATTTGTCATTGATGTGGTTCCAGAATTGTGGTATGTCCCAAAAGCATATAATCAAAATTACACACAATTTAGTTTAATACTTAATATTGTCCCCAAGAATGTCCACTACTGTCCACAATAAGAAGCTTGCATCACATCGATATGTCCTCACAAAGCGAAGACCCCAAATGAACAGCATCAAAGTCACACAATAAATCGCCATGGTATATTCCATAATGAACTTCTCAGTCCTGGAGATAATTTTGTCCAGCATTCAAGACGACAAGGTTAAATGAGTCCCTCGACGACACTAATATTCCACAGTATATCAGTCCAGGATAATCACCACGATTTCTATCTGTCCACAATTTGGAATCCTATTTTGATACCCAGCACTTTTGGCTTCAAAGACGACAGTAGAATAATTACAGCGACTCTGCTCACATGGAATTATAAATCCTGGCACTAGGTACTTTACAGTCTGCTCCTCAATGCAGAGTAAAACTAGCTATGACTTCTAGCTACTTGTTACTAGTGGATGCTGGCAGAGAGTCCTTACTCAAATCTCCATTATATTGACTTCACAAAGTTCCCAAGTCTTAAAATAGCTATTACCACAGCATCATGCATAAATATAACCTTGCACTAGCTGACCAATTGGAATTCACATAAATTATATCATCTGAATTACATCACTTCACATATATAGCTTAATGGGGGAATCCCCTGATCATGCAACATGTTTTTGATCTCAAAACATAAACAAGTTGACTCCGTGTTCTAAGTTTACATCTTGGGGGAATTCCCCATTCCCCTATTGTGCAATCTAACAGGTGCATTTTGCATAAACAACTCTAGGGATATTCCCCTTCCTCTCTTTTATAGTAAACAAAGTACTTTTTGGGTGGCCAAACCTTGTACGAGCTCTGCTCTCTTTTGGTCAACCCACCAATAAATACTTAATGTTTTTTTTTTCTTTTTCATATGTATTTTGGTAAATAAACTGAAACTGAAACTTTTTCTCCGTGAGAAATATTTTCTCAAATAAAATTGAGAATATAATATTTTTAATCAGAAAAATGGAGGCTATATAACACTAGATAAACATGGCTTTTCCATCTTGATAAACTATGTTTTTCTAACTAAACATAGTTATCTCTATTGATAAACTGTTTTCTAAATAAACATAGTTTTTCTCTAGATAAATATAGTATTCCTCTCTTGATAAACTAAGTTTTTCTAGATAAACTAAGTCTTTCTAGATAAACTAATTTTTGCTAGATAAACATAGTTTTTCTCTCTTTAAACTAAGTTTTTCTAGATAAACAGTTTTCTATCTTGATAAACTGTTTTTTTCCAGATTAGCATATTATATCAAGAGAAAAACTATGTTTATCTAGAAAAACCGTGTATATCTAGTTAAACTTAGATTATCGAGAACAAAATCTGGAGAGAAAAACTATGTTTATCTAGAAAAACCTTGTTTATCTATCGAGAAAAAAATGTTTATCTAGAAAAACCTTGTTTATCTATCGAGAAAAAAATGCGTTTTTCTCTCCAGATTTTGTTCTCGATAATCTAAGTTTAACTAGATATACACGGTTTTTCTAGATAAACTTAGTTTTCCTCTCTAGATAAAAATAGTTTTCCTCTCTTGATAAACTAAGTTTTGTTTAGATAAACATAGATTTTCTAGATAAACACGGTTTTTCTATTGCTGTTTTCCTAGACAAAGGCGATAAAGGCGGTTTTTCTATCGATAAACTAAGGTTTTTTTATAGATAACCCCCCTCACCCCTCGAGAAAAAACAATTTTTGATAAACACGTTTTTTCCCACAGAAATCCCGAGTTTATATATAAAACGAAGTTTATTTTGAAAAAATAAGTTTATAGGAAAAACTAAGTTTACGGCTAGATAAACTAAAATTTGTCAAGGGAAATACATAGTTTTTTTCAAACAAAACTGCTTATTAATAAGTTTATCAGGGGAAAAACGAAATTTATCTAGAAAAACTAAGTTTATCTATAGATTAAATAAGTTTTTTGAAACTATGCTTGTCAATTTGATAAACCGTGTTTTTCAAAATGAAAAACTGTTTTTCTCTTGATAAACTATGTTTTTCGAGAAAAAACAATGTTTATCAAGAGAAAACTGTTTATCAAGAAAAACTCTGTGTATCCAGAGAAAAACTATTATACATAGTTCATCGGGGTTGTGGTTCAATCAGCTTCACAATAAACGGACAAAAATTGCGTTTCCAATTCCGCCGTTAAATTACAATCAGGTATTTCGATTCTAATTACAAAATCCCTTTTTATGACAAACACGCACTTTCGAGCATTACCATTCGCAGGTACTAGACAATTATCAACACAACTGTGCAAAAATCTAATAATTATGGTGTGAAATAGAT
>JAMKCH010054734.1:0-42524 GCA_023653785.1 Ophioderma brevispina | reverse complement strand
CACTAACCTCAAAGGGCAGCTATTTATTTTCTATGTGTTTTGGACTTAGAATTTTTCCCTCTACCTGAATAAAAAAAGAACCATTTTATCGAGATTCGAAACAGACACTGTATCATGGAGATCAGTACCTAAACCACAAGACCAGCGACGCGATTGGGGTGCCAAATTTGCAAATTTTCAATCCGTGATAACATTACAGAATAAATCGCTAGGCTTATGTGTGGTCAGCGCTCAAATAATTGAAGAGCTTCGCTCTGGAACAGGTTTTGCCCAAACCTATGCCCAGGAGCATGAGTGGTGGTCCAAATCTCACACTTGCGTTCTTTGCATAAACAGCTTTGGTATGAGCTCTGCTCGCTACTCACATTCAGCTTAAGCGATGAGAATTCATGCGATTTTTTCAAATTTCGTTGCCACTATGAAGCGGGAATTTATAATTACCAATCTACAGAGATCAAATAACCTAGTCAACCAACCTTTTTCGCTATATTGGCGAAAAATTCAGAGAAGAGGAGCGATTCGGGGTTTCAGCTTACCATTGGCAAGATGCATTGAAACAAGACTTGTTCAATCGCCTACGTCACCGAATTTGCAAGGTCAGAAAAGGAAAGCTCAGTGATATTTTTGGGGCGTAAAATCGCAACGAAAATATGGGGTTAGTTTTTGCGTTTATAGCCGCATATTACACGATTTTTTGGAAGAACAAAGATATTTGGCATCCTGAAGTCTGAAAACTTTCCCTTGGTATATAGCTTAATATATGCGTCCGAGCAATGAGTATTCACCTTTACCGATACACTACCTAAAGAAAGCTGGGCATATAGTCAACTTGTCAGTTTTCTTATCAATATGCTCAATATAACAAAATAAATTTGATACATGTGAATTATTTTGATAGGGTTTTATACTTTTATAACAGCATACCGATTTTAAGGGTCATTTAAATCATACATTTTGTATTGGCGACTATCAAAAATGTCAAAATTTCGCGAAGGTTTGTTAAGCGTACGGGGAGCCCGGAGGACTATATCTCCTGCAACAAGGCATTATGATATGGGTTGGAAACCGTTTTATAGCCATGCTCTCATCGACTATGGCGCCTTTCGTATAAATAAACCTCTTGGGTGCCGGTGTGGCAGAGATATAGTCCCTCCAGGCTCACAGTCCGAACAATGGTAAACAATATCGATTCAGTTGACTCTTCCGCAACCTTATTTCAGGCTTTATTCTTTGTCGGCTATGGAGCCCGGACTATGATTACCGGCCACTAATGTCTTTCACACCAGGCTACTAAATGTGCCGTGTAAAATTGGAGTGTTAGTCTCTAGCACTCTGTGACGCTTATGTTTTTTTTTATTCCGCTATACTTATAACCAAAGACTACCCTCAATTATCGCTATAAAATCTGACTCTGCGCGAGAATTGGTTACGGTCATGCGCCATGAATTGGGGGGAAAAACGCGTACATGGTCCAAACTAATTATGCAGGTTCCACACTCAAATAATGATGAGATGTAAACTAAAGAGAGTCAAAGCAAGTTTGTTTATATAATGGATTATTTTGTAGCCTGCAGGTCTGGTACGGTATGGTCGTTAATTCCAAACGATTCCTCGACTGATCGCGAGCAGTTAGTATAAATCGTTATCATTATACATTTCAATGTATAAACCCAAGATTTGAGTTTAGCGGGCTATTATAGAGATACAGGACCGCGCCCAGTGCATTATTCTAGAATAGATGGTCTTGACGCGAGGCAGAGCCGAAGTAGCCGAGTGCACTGCGGCAAGTCCACATACACTTCTGCGAACAAAAAACAATGATTGTTAATTAGGCAATTTATTAGCTACAAATTATTCCAAAGTCTGAATGAAACCAATAAAAACTGAAATCAAAACCCGTTACATTAACATGAAAGAGGGTCGTTAGCTACTACCAAGGGGGTGAAACGCCCATTCAAAACCAGTCGTCCGTGCTGGGCGCTGACATTTTTTGAATATTGCAAGCCGGAAAATTATTAGTTTGGGTGCTTGTATACACACATAATGTCAATTCGATACAAACAATCCGGCAAAATATCAGTTGTTGGATGTTGGGTGCTATTCTGTGGTTAAATTTTGTCCTACCCATGGCCACACAACGAATGAAATGACACGTCAGTCATCTTGATTTAAATAAACCGCCTCAATGAATACATCTTTCACCTAAGCGCGCATTGCATTATGGGAAAAAGAGTATCTGAGCACAATGATCCAGGTGCACTATTATTACACCTGGCCACCTCTAACACATACATCAATTTGTATCACTACCGATTAGTGTATATGCATAGCGGCACCCACAGTATGTGAAGAAGCGGAGGCAGCCATTGCTTCTATTGTTGGTACTCTATGTTTTCTTTGTGGTCGGCAAAACATGCGAGACGATGAATTTCTAAAGATGACGTAACGCTTTACCTCTCTATCTATATAGAACCTCTTTGGTTACTAACATCATAAAGTTGGCAATTTGAATGACGGCGCTAAATATCACGCATTGACACCATAGAATTTAAATCTCTCCCTGGCATAGACCCTTGGCAATAGATTTGAATACGTGCTGGTCTGTTAAGGGTCAAACCCTACGTCTTTTTTTTTTTTTTTTTTTTTTTTTTTCAAATAGTGTGTGGGTGGGCAAGTATTAACTTTTTTTACAAATCTTTTGTAAAACGAGCATATTCTATGGCCATTTTGGCTCCTGAAAATGAATCAGGCAAGCTGTTTCACTCAAGATAAATTTTAGGTTGGTTCTGTGGAGTTCTGCTACTTTTGGAAAAACAAAAAACAAATATGATCTTCAGCCTGGATTTTGCTAGAAACTCACCAATAGGTGCTTTATAGGTTTAGGCAAATAATTGTCAAAGAACAAAAAATATACTTTTTCCAAAACACTCTTCAATTGGGGCAAGGCAATGCACAGAACAACCAAAACAAGACCACTAGTTTGTGAGTGAGTGAACATTGAAGGAGTCTATTGTTGTAGGTCAAGCCTTTGCATAGTTTGCATCCAGTTACATAACTTGCTAATACCTAGCCTGTGAATGGTACTGGGGTGTTTTCATACCAGCATGTGCATGTGTGGTACTTTAATCAACATATATCAGGCGCGGATCCAGGGAGGGGGCGGAGGGGGCGCGCGCCTCCCGGTAATTCTGCAAAATCTTGTAAAATCAGCCCATTTTGGACAAGTTTCAGCCTTCAGCCCCCCGGTAATTTTGACGTTTTTCAAATCCCGGATCCGCCCCTTTATATGTAGCAGGCAATCATTGTGTTGGTAAAGATTGTGTATTCCTGTTTCTATAAATAATTTTAAAAAGTAGGTAAAAGTTGTAGCTGTGCTAATGAGTGACTACACTCCCTCTAAAAGGTAAAGACCCATTTTTTCTTTAGAAATTGTTAATTTGGAAACCTATGGTTTTACAAAGGGAGGCAATATACCTAGCACATGTGCATGTTACATAGTTGTCATTAGTTTGTATGTGGCAAATATTGGCAAATAACTAATTTAAACTCAAAATCCCATTGACTTTATGTACAAAATTTAAAATCCATGGAACCAACCAAAAAAATTATCTTTTTTAGTGAAAAGCTTGCTAGATTCTTTTTTCAGGAGCCAAAATGGCCACAGAATCCACTCGTTTTTTTAAAAAAGTTGTAACTTGCCCACCCCTAGTATATGGTTTGAATATTGTTTAAATAGTCCAAGTACCGTTTGTGTTGAATGCGCCTACAAGTCCATGAGCCAGTTTCTGTACGGGCCTTAAAATTCGAGTTTGTTGCACCCACCTGGTGATTAATTTTCCAATATATCACCTTCAAGGGGGTTCCCCCTGACTAGGATTAGGTATGTTTCCGCCCCGAAAAGTTGCACATTAGCGCATACTGCCTATTTCAAAATGGCCGTCATTGTTTTATGAAAAACTGCTATTGTATTTTCATTATAGATAGGAACTTTTCCAGGACTAAACTAAATAAATTTTTACCTTCCTGAAGTGGGCTTAAACATTTAAGAGTCCAAAATTGAATTGAATTGAATTGAAAAAAAATTGAATTGAATATGGCCGCCGGAAGGAGGCATGTTTTGTTAAATGTACTAAAAGTGGCAAATTGATGGGGTAAGAATGCGAGTAATATTTTGAGAGCACCAAAAAGAGAAGTAATGACATTTGTATATTGCGGACATGATCTTAACTCATGATGGCGGCGGTTATACCCGCTCCGGGGACATAAATCAAGAAGAAAAACACACCTGCACATCTTTTTGCGACATAATAACAACCATAAGGAAAACTATTGATAATTTTTTCCGAAATTTCTCTTGTACTTCTGGACAATTGCAGAGCACTAAACACTTAGTTGACGCTGGGAAGGAAAATGATCTCGGGAGAAGAGAGGGAGAAAGAACTGGTGGTACAAGTCAGAAACAAAGATAGCACTTGATGTGCTCGAAAGAAAGTTAGGTCACCATATTTAAATTTTCCTTCTACATATAGATAACTTTTCCACTTCTTCATAAGCATATATTTTATTTTTACTGGGAAACACCTGAGTAGTCCTTAAATACAGTCCACACCCATCAGGTTGATATGAGCTGTTGTCTTCCTATGAACTATTATAGAGTCAGTGTAACCAGCTATAGTGACAGCACTCTCTTGGCCAAGTCAATACCCCACTTTAATACTTTTTACATCTTGGAAATGATTTAGGGTCATTATTAGAAAGTGTTGTTAATAACATCGACAAGATGGGTAGGGCTGCTTTTTTCCTGATTTACGTACCCTAGTGCAATTATAATCACCGCTATCTTTAAAAACAAGTCTGTACGTAAAATACAAATGCCATAAATTCTTTTTGAAGCTCCCAAATATCACACAGGTTCTTATTTCAACAATTTGCCATTTTAAGTTCATTAGCAAAATATGCCTCCTTGCGGCGGCCATCTTGGACAACTAGATGTGTAAGCCCCCTTTAAGAAGTTAGAAACTTGATTTCGCGTAGTCGTGGATAAAATTTCTATTTGCAATGAATTATAATGGCGGTTTTACATAAAACAATGGCGGCCATTTTGAAATGGGCAGGACACACTAACGTGCAGCTTTTCGGGGCGGAAACATACCTCATCCTAGTCAGGGGGACATCCCCTTCAAGGTGATATATGGGAAAATTAATCACCAGTTGGGCGCAAACGAACAGAAAATCCGATGATGGCAGCTTATGGAATATACCTCTACCAGTATCATCCGCTTGGAGTAGCCATATGGTAGAGTTATAAATCAGAATCCAATTCTAGAAGTTTGGGGAAGAAGGTTTGAAGATGTTTTTCTATAGTTTGAAAGCTGCTGAATCAGACTTTTTGGGTCCAACCTCTGGGAAATGTGGGGAACTTTGTAAAATAAGGGGGTAAAATTAGTATAGGGGTAAATTTGAAATCAAGTCAAATTGTGTTTAAATGTACACCAATGTATTGCCTCATGATAAGGATTAAAAAAGTATAGTTTGTTCTTTCCAACCTTATTACCTTCCAAACCAGCTAGTTGTCTCGATTTACCCATGCGATATTGGAAGATGAGCTGATCCGGTGAGATGGTTATCTCGATGTATGTTTGCTGATGATAAGGGAAAGCGCTGGATCCCGATCGGCTGCATCCTTGATGAAATGATGCTAAATCGGTTTATGGTTATGGTTGGGCCACAGTGATCAGCGACATTTGTGGAAAGCGCTTAGAGGCAAATAGCAAAAGGCGCTCTATAAAGCTCGGCTATTCTTATTATTATTATTATTAGCTCTGGTACAGTGCTTTTGTAATGTAGGTGAGGTTCTTGCGCAAATAGTCATTGCTGCTGAAAGCGCCCGTGAAAATTAATAATATCAATATGATGCAATCACTCCCAATTGTAGTTACAAGTATTTTATATATACATTTTTTTAACATTTTCCATTTGTATTCACAAGCAAGTTTTCCATTTTATCTTTGTTACTTATCAAAAAAAAAAAACCATGTAATTATTGAACATTGTGTTTATAGTATTTGCCTAGGAATAAGCACTGGAGAGAATCTTTTTGTTCTCGCGTGCAGGTTATTAAATTTTATCAAGTTTATACAAGGAGCAGCAATAAAATTTCAGACGAAAAAGGGCGAAAATAAATGGAATTGATATCGTGTGTGGGACGTTGTAGGGTTTCATTTCAAACAAAACAAACTTGGGAAGCAAAACTTATGTCTACCGAGTAAGGGTGTTAAACATAATTTAATGAAAAGTAAAGTTATATGTCTACATCAAATTATTGTAGTTTTACCACAAATTTATATAGCTCTTTCAGTCCCCCACACCTAAGATGAAAAAATAAAGGGGACACTTAAATATGCAATTTGTGTATGTTTTGACTACAATGTGATCCAAATTACAAAATGGCGACGTATAAATGTCAACCATAAGGGCACACATATTTCTATCAATGGTACTTGTAGCTCAGTATCTTACTAGGTTATTGTAAGATGAGCCAGAATATAATGAGGAAACACCGGATAAAATCAGATTTTTCTATATCTTACACGTGCCCCAATCGTAGGCCTCTTAGGATCCTCCAACCAATACGACTTACTCAATAAATGTAAAAGTAAAATGAATTCCAAAAGTGACACTTTGCACATGTGTAGCTTGATAAATACCAACAAAATGAGATATAAATCAGTGCAAACCGCCACCAAAAATGCACGAAAAATATTGAAAAACACCGTGATCGTTTCCTATATCATGATCATGTTTATTAATTTACTAATTAAAAGGGAATACGTATTAAAAAATATACAAGAAGAATCTTAAAAAGACAATCTGCCCTAATGAAATTTAGTTGTGACCTTAAAGGTACAGGAAATGAGATGATCAAACCTATTACAAATCTTTACGGAGCATTCCCTTCCAATAAACAGGGCCAGAAAATCAGAAAAAAAGACTACACTCCAGGGACATCATTGATGAAACTCATGATTTTCAGTCAGTGTCATGAATTTAGATTCACACCAGTCACTGGCATTTTCTATACTCTCTGAAAAATCACGAGTTCACTTAATGAAGTCATCACCAAAGCCCAAATGTTGAATGTTTTCTAGTCCTTCCTTGTAGAATTGACACCAACCACATCAATTATATTTGCAGTTCCTGGGACCTTTTAAATTAGGCTTGTTATTATTTTACATAAATTCTGACCACTTAAACAATTAGGAGGAGGAGGTATTATAAGTACTCTAACACTGGAAATTGAATATCAATCATCACCTTATTAGCCCCTGATATAGGTATGGACCAAAATTTCAGCGTGGTGTCTTGTTTGGTAGGATTTTAATACTTCAATTATTCTATTGAATTATATAGTAAAAAGTGAACGTGCAAGTTAATACCCAGTTGGCAAAGTCAGTTTTCCTGTGTGTTTCAATGGAATTCTTTCAAAACTGATACCTAAGTAGGGCTTTTGAGACCAGTTACTTATAGAAGACACTACAGTGTGAGTCAAAAAAACACCCTACATTCAGAATAAAAAACTAAGTTAAAATAGTTAACAATGGTTTTTGCTCAATTGTTTGCTATGGTTATAACGAAGGATAAACAGGCTTCAGAAAACGTTTATTGGTGTCATTGGGACTTTGAGGAAGAAGTTATGACTATTTTGCTGAGAGGCCTTGAAATCCTGTTGGCATTTTTGAGCCAAACAAAAGATGCATCGACTTACTATAGAGTAACATGATTGAGTACAAAACATTAACACAAATTATTGCTACAAAAAAAGGTGGGAGAATAATGAGGATTATAAAAGTAATATCCCAAGAGTTAAAAGAAAATTGCTAAGTAAAAAAAATGTCAATTTCCTAAATAAGAAATCAAGATAGCTGGTGTAAGACCAGTTAATTTGGTTCAGCAAGATTTCATGTTTGAACTACAAGAAAACTGGCGGAGCAAAAGTGAAAGCATAGACAGTTTTGTTTCCGTTTGAAAAAGAAAACCGCAGTGCGGTATTGAATTTAAGTTTGAATTCCGATGTATTATACAGAAAACTTCAGCTTTAGTTCTTCTGCAATTATGGACGCTGAGTATATTGTATTGTGCAAATAATACCTTAGAGAGTAAAACCAAAAAATTCTATGAGCCATGTCATTCTGTTAATGAACTGAGACATTGATATGGGGTGATTTTCGATAACTGGACTCTTTAGGATTGAACAATGGTTGATTACTTTTTTGAAGATATTTTACTTATATATGTTACACAATAGACCATTTATTCAAAACTGATATATTTTTGTCGAGATGAAATCGATACCATCTGCAATTGCATGTGTGAATTGTCTTTACTATAACGTGGTTATGGTATAAGTCGGTGTCGGTCTCTCACCGCATTGTATGGCTAAAATCGGCCAATTTTTTAGTCTATCGCAAATTGGTCATAGTCTGAACCCAAAGTACGCAAGACACCAAATAAAAATATTCTGATAGCCTGTTTACTCGAAACACCAAAGAGACATTGAGGCAAAATACGCTTAACCTTTGAAGAAAAATCTTTACTGAATGTAGGTGTTATGGACTCCACTGTAGACACCACAATGAAATTTTGCCAAAAATATTAAAGCAAGGACCCCCAACATATTCAAGCAGAATGGCGTGAGAATGTTGACATTGGTTTTTAGGATGGCCAAGTCAAGGTCAAAATTGGAATTTTTACATTTTGCGACAGCTATATCTCTTCAAACGAAGCTGATATAAGTATAAAGTTGCTACACCAGGGTAGTATTAAGATTAACCCTAACCTGTCCAAAAAGTAAAAAAAAACACTTTTACTTTTGACTTATGGGCCCCCCAAAGTATGGTCGAGTGGATTTGGAGCATTTTTGCCCCCTGTTATTTTAAATTGAGCAAGAAGATTTTTTTGTTCACTATTGCAATCTGCAGCAAAAGTTAATCCAGAATGCCAAGTTAGAAGGGTCTGAGGGGTGGTCGTTCTTACTTATGCGCCCTCTGAATTTGAATTCACACCGATAACATGTTTTTGAGGTGCTCCCCCTCAAATTTAAACTTGCTGTAGCGTGAAACGAAAAGAGGTACAGATGTTTCTCACATTTTCAGGATTTTAGTTCTCATGAATATCTTCAATACATAAAAAGGAAAGGACATAATGAGGTGATGGTGGTACCGATTGTTGAATTGGCAGGAAGATACGTAATTACGCGGATTCGGCAATTTTGTTGGGGAAAATACCAATTTATCGTGCGGGAAATGCGGAATTCCGCAAATCGCAGTCTAAACACTGATACTCCTAGACTCTGTACAAGTGCGCAAATCCAATAACACTTTTACACTGTACCACACCTAACAACTACCATTAAGAGTCCGCATATATCATGCCCCCCAACCCCATCATGCCCCCCCCCCAACGATTTAGTAGCGATTGACGTCCCAGCACATCACTATTTAGTGCTATTTGAACCATTGTGTGAACACTGCATTGATGTGAATGAAACTAGCAACCACACAGCCATCACTCTGACTGCAACTGGGAGTGTGTGTGGCAGTACCCAGGGCACAGACAAACTGCGGACGAATATTTGGATGGTCAAATAATAACATAATACTCCCCTTCGGTGCATAAAAACATGCACTTGTAACGCTTAGATTATAATGTATTTGTGGAATACGACAGACTATAGTCCACAATACCATTACGGACGGCACTAATATTCGCCACGTTTGAAAGATAACCAGCTGCGCCTATTTTCCTTTCCTTTATCCGAAATTAAACCAATAGTAATTAATCCACTATCAAACTAATCTTTTTTTTTTGTTAGCCATATAGCTAATAACCAACAAATGATATAAAAACAAGCTCATTTTTGCATGTTTTATTACGAAGATATACTGAACAGAATAGTCTTTTAAAAAGACAACCATCGCTTTGCGAGGATTTTGTACTTAATATGTTTGTGTAATACTTGCGATCATAGGAAACCCTCGCGTATATTAGAGAGATGGAATATAACCACAGTAATATTATTCAAGGCATCAACCATCTTCACACCTTTATTTTGAATCCCACTGGTTTTGGAACTGCCACAGCCGCCGCCAGCCTTTACAAGCATATCCATTTCATAGTGAGTGCCCCCCCCCCCCCCCCCACACCTGTTTGTGATTGTTCAAACAAATGTGGAAACGGTAGTTTTCAATCAAATAGATTCTAATATTTAAACCACAGTCCATTGCACAGCACGAAATTACAAATCAAACTTCCAGGAAACAAGTTTTTAAACTACCGGCTTAACGACATGCTTGACACTATGAGGCAAATGAGTATCAACACCTATGGCACAGTTTCACTAGCTTTTTCATTCATCAAGTGTATTGAAAACACACCCCTGAGTATTGTTATCATATCTGAATCCTAAATACACAAAGATCAGTTATGACATGCGACAAGTACAACACCCACTGCTGTGCCTTGGTTGATGACATATGTAACCATATGTGTGATATCTGGGCATTGTATACATATGGTACTCTCAAAACTCATGGTCATATCTCATCCATTACATGTGTACGGGACGCGGCCCTGTGGGCGCCCCGGAGGACTCGCGGTAAGTTGCAAGGGGCAGAACCTTGCGCTCCTTCTGATGACGCACGTGACTCGGTAAATCGTTTCTCATATTTTATTACCACCACCTTCACCTCGTGTCAGGTTACCTCACAGGTGTGTTGTACGTCAAGTACCGTATGGTAGTTGACAAACACACCACTGCGATTATATGTCTTTATAACTATTTTACACCTTTCATTTGCTACATACTTTACATTCTCTCTCTCCTCCCCACATACATACAGTGCAACAATTTTAATAGAAATTTATAGCTGCAATCTCTAGTGTTTTAGTCATCAAATCGAAATCGGGCCGCATGCCAGAAAATATACATCCATTGGGACACTAGCCGATGTACATTCACGCATCAACACGTTCTATAACGAATACTGTATGTGTATAACAATATGTAAGTTTTTGAATGTTCAATTCAGAAAGTCACAATACAAGAAATCTCCTAAATGTATTACTTAAAGCCCAATTTTGATGTAAATTTTAATCGCTTAATCTCAGTTAAAATTTGACGCAGGGGACCCGCCTTCTAGGCACTGGCCGGCAACCCTAAATACAACCATATGACCCCTAGGTGCATAGTTTGCATTTTACACACATGGGAGTTTTGATACTTACACCCACATACACTCTAATGTAATTTAAAACCAGGGCACTGTTTTGTTCAAACCATAGCAGCCATGAACGGTCGAGTGGACCTCGTCCCTGAAGCCTCGATTGGGACCTCGTCCCTGAAGCCTCGATTGGGACCTCGTCCCTGAAGCCTCGATTGGGACCTCGTCCCTGAAGCCTCGATTGGGACCTCGTCCCTGAAGCGTCGAGTGGGACCTGGTCCCTGAACGTCGAGTGGGACCCCCTCGTCCCTGAAGTGTAGAGTGGGCCCTCGTCCCTGAAGCGTCGATGGCCGCCTCGTCCCTGAATTGTATAGTGGGACCACCCTCTCCCTGAAGTGTGAGTGGGACCATCGTCCGCTGAAGTTAGAGTGGGACCCCGTCCCTGAAGTGTAGAGTGGACCCCGGCCCTGAAGTCGTCGAGTGGGACCCGTCCCTGAAGTGAAGAGTGGGACCTCGTCCCCTGACGCGGTCGATGGCCAACTCGTCCCTGAATTGTAGTGGTACCGCTCGTCCCTGAAGTGTAGAGGAGTGGGACTCGTCCTGAGTGTAGATGGGAACCCTCGTCCTGAAGCTTCGAGTGCGAACCTCGTCCCTGAAGTGTAGAGTGGGCCCACTCGTCCCTGAAAGCGTCTAGTGGGACCTTGTCCTGAAGCGTCGATTGGGACCTCGTCCCTGAAGCGGAGAGTGGGACCTCGTCCCCTGAAGCGTCGAGTGGGACCCACGCTCGCCCTGACGTGTAGAGTGGGACCATCGCCCTGAAGTGTAGAGTGGGACCGTCGTCCCTGAAGTGTAGAGTGGGACCAACCCCCCCGTCCCTGAAGCGTCGAGTGGGACCCTCGTCCCTGAAGTGTATAGTGGGACCTCGTCCCTGAAGGGGCGAGTGGGACCTCGTCCCTGAGTTGTAAATTTGGACCTCGTCCCAGAATTGTCGAGTGGGACCTCGCCCTGAAGTGAGAGTGGACCCTCGTCCCTGAGCGTCGAGTGCACGGTTTTGAACCAACAAATGCCCTTAGCTACCTTAATAGCTGCAATCCAATGCGAAAATAATGAAATAAATAAGATGATGGTCATATCTCTTTTCTATTCTTATTTCCATCAACTTCCTTATTTTCTCCATCTTTTCTTTTGTTTTTGACTCACATCAAATCACCCCCCCCAATCACCCCCGCCCCCCTCGATCAATACTACTCGCCATGGATGTGAGTATCCCAGCCTTAATTTACACATTTAACACTAAACTCTAAAGGGAGGGGCAATAATGTTCCCAGCATCTCAATCAATTCAATCAACAAACATAATCCATATCCGTCTATTCATAGGGGACCGTCATAATTATTCCCTATGAGAGCATGTTCCTAACTATTCCCTAAGATGATTAATTATTTTAATTGAAGTTTACTTCTCCGCAAACATCAAATACAAACAATTTAATAATTCTCACAAAAAAAAAAAAAATCCCCTAAATGCAAAAAAAAAAAAGAGGTGATACTTTCTAAACTATTGATTCCAATGTAAAGTTATCATATGTTTTGAAGTTATTTTAGTATTTGTATTTTTTTATTCACCATATAATATTCCCAAAACAATAAAGAGAAGAATAACAAACTTCCCCCTATCATTTAGACGGAACCATCGCCCTTGTTTTCACCTATAAATATAATATTATAACTAATTAACATGGATTTAACTTCTCCTAAACTAAACAGTTAAAGCGAAAATGTTTAACTATGTCTTCATCGCTCCTTACTTCATTAACAGTTCGGTGCGCACGTGCAGTACTATATAGTGAATAACCTCAGTTTGCATGAATTTAATCCTTCATGAATTAAAGAGAGAACTATTAATCACGTCTTTTAGCAACGCGCCTAACTTCATTACAAGTCTCACATAATAACAAACATCATAATAGTTCTCTCTACTTCTCCAACATTTGCAGTTCGGTGAGCATATGCCGTACCATACAGTGAATGACCAAGAGTTTTACATGATTAATCCTTTCATGAATTAAAGAGAAAAATATTTAATCATGTCTTGTCGCTCTCCTAACTTCATTACAAGTTTAAATAATATCACTCACATTATAATTATTCTCCTATCTCTCTCCCTCCTAATATGCAGTTTCAGTACGCATGTGCAGTACCGTACAGTGAATGACCTTGAATTTGCATCGTGACCGTGAATAAATTAACAATGAAAATCAAAAGAGGAGAAGAGGATGTCATTCAAGATTGCATTTTTCAAAAAACAAAATCTTATTATTTCCAAAATTTACGAAATATATTCCCCAATTTCATTTAATCATAATTTACTAGTCAGTCAAACGTCATTTACTCAAGATAATATCTCGCAACATCCCATCAAGTTGACATGGACCCCTATTGACCTGCTTGTAAAACAACAACCATGCTCCACGCATTCAATGAGACCTATACTGTACTTAGCAAGAAGACCAAGGTCATGGTTTAACCCGGCGCATCATCACACAATCACTTGCTATCACCGTAGTGTTTGTGTGCATGAAACGACAAGAATGTCCGCGCGTCCACAGTAAACCGCTGTACCATAAGTGTTGTACAGGGACATGTCCAAAAATGGCGCATCGTGTAAAACACTCCTTCTCTCTCAAATTCGATTTTATAACGTGAGTTTGACAACAAAACCAAACACCAACTAAATCTCCCATCACTGTGGCAGAGATGGTATGCATTAATGGTTTTAAAGATTTTTAAGAATCACTGACATTCAAGTTATTTCTGAATTGTAAGTCATGACTTTAACACATGCAACACTGCGATTTATTCTCGAGTTTTACGCTAATATTTTGCACCTTTCGCAATATCTATTTATATGACAGTAAACCTAACATCCTAAGCGGTGATATTAGATGACAAATTTATTATCTGAAGCTATCCTGAATGAATTCAATAACTTTAATTACGCAATCTCGACTTCAATTCTCAATGTGTGGACGAGTGAAATTTTGAATTTCCACACCAATTTTCGACAATATTTCATCATAAATCTAACCCCATGTCACAATCCCTGAATTATCCAAGTAGCCCTCATATTCTGTTTCTACGCGATATCCCTCCATAAAAAAAATGCATTTAAATTAAACTTGCCCATCCAAAAGGTACAGAATCTCTTCAAAACGACAGCAATTCAGAACCCACACGCACCTAGGTAGTGTCAAACAGCAAACTGAGCATTTTCCCTTTTCATTGCTGCCTACCGCGTGGGTGATTGAGCACGCTGGCGCCGACGCGCTGATTGGCATGTACATGACATGAACTTTGCATAATTAGTACTGACGTAATGGAAATAAATTGTAAGCAAGAGGGCGATGGATAACCATTAATTGTAGGCATTATTTGTGACAAAATAATACACTAGAAAATACGGCTAATTCCAATCCCGTTTCACATGTCAAAGCACTGGGAAGTTATCCACTGTGATGGGTTCGCTGTCATCCAATCAAAATTTTGTTTCTAGCTGCTTAGAAATGTAAATGATTCATTTAGGCATATACCATGTCCTTACTTCCTTAAAATAATTGGAACCAGTGGACTTTGCACTGCTACAGTACATGAGACAACCACCCCACTCTGTGCATGAACTGTTGTATTCTCTGCCAATCATTTGCTTGCTTCACTATGCTAGGGTAACTTGGCAACGGTGTAGTGACTTTTATCTACTCCGATTTTTATACCATCTTCGATGAACAATAGCTGGCTGGGCGTCAGTAACGTGAACCTCTTATTGCCTTATTACACCTGGCAGGCGAGTGATGCACGCTTATGGAAGCACAAGTTTATCACTTTCCTCTTATCCCTAGATAGGGAAAGCCTTATCCCCCAATAACACTCCGTTAACTGGATATACGCTTCGTTAACTGGAGAAACAAAGCTGACCCCAAATAACGCGTCTTTCTTGGGTTAACAAACTGAACCCCCAATAACGGTCCTTATCTAAGTTAACAAAGCTTATCTCGCAGATAAGAAAGCTGAACCCTAAATAACGCGGTCCTTATCTTGGGTTAACACAGCTGAACCCAAATACGGTCCATCTTCAGGGTCCAAAGCTAAACCCCAACTAACTGTCCTTATCTTTATATACAAAGCTGAACCCCAAATAACGTCCCTTATCTGGGGTTACCAAAAGCTTATCTCTAGATAAGAAACCTTTCTAGGGATAAGGCCCCTCTTATCCCACATAACGCTCAGTTAACCCAAGATAACACGCTGAACCCCCAATAACGATCCTTATCTGGGGTTAATAACAAAGCTGAACCCCAAATAACGGTCGGTCGTTATTTGGGGTTCAGCTTGTTAACACCAGATAAGACGCGTTATTGGGGTTCCCAGCTTTGTAACTCCAAAAAAAAAAAGATAAGGGTGTTAACCAAGATAATGGACCGTATTTTGGGTTTCAGCTTGTTATCTCAGATAACTTTGGTTCACTCTATATAAGGGGCGTTAGTTGGGGTTCAGCTTTTCTTACCTTAGATAAGGTCCGTTATTTGGGGTTCAGCTTTGTTAACCCAAGATAACAGGACTGTTTTTTAGGGTTCAGCTTTGCTTAACCCTAGATCCGGATTGTTAACTCCAGATAAAGTGTCCGTATTTGGGGTTCAGCTTTTATCTGAGATAAGGTTGCCTTATCTCGAGATAAGATACTCTTATCCCGAGATAAGCTTTGTTAACCCCATATAAGGCACGTTATTTTGGGGTTCAGCCTGCGATCTCCGAGATAAGCTTTGTTAACTTAAGATAAGGCGCGTTATCATTGGGGTTCAGCTTTTTAACCAACCAGAATAGGTGCGTTATTTGGGGTTCAGCTTTGTTATCTCCAGTTAACGAAGCGTTATCCCAGTTAACGGATGTTATTTGGAGATAAGCTATGGAAGCACAAGTGTATCACTTTCTTCTTATCCCTAGATCAGGAAGCTTATCTCCCAATAACACTCCTTAACTGGAATAACGTTTCGTTAACTGGAGATAACAAAGCTTAACCCAAAAAAAAAACGCGTCTTATATCTGGGGTTAAAAAAGCTGACCCCCAAATAACGTCTTATCTTAATTTAACAAAGCTTATCTCGAGATAAGAAAAGCTGAACCCTGAATACCGGGTCCTTATCTTGGGTTAACCAATCTTAACCCCAAATAAACGGTCTTATCAAGTGGTTTTAACAAAGCTGAACCCCATAACGGTCCTTATCTTCAGTTAACAACTTATCTCGAGCATAAGAAGCTTAACCTCATAACGGTCCTTATCTGGGGGTTTAACAAAGCTTCTCGTCTAGATAAGAAACCTTTATGTGTTTTGCTTATCTAAGGATAGGCCCCTTATTCTCCCCAAATAACGCTAGTTTTAACTCAAGATACAAAGCAGGACCCAAATAACGATCCTTATCTGGGGTTACAAAGCATGAACCCCAAATAACTGTCGTTATTTTGGGGTTCAGCTTTGGTTATTCCAGATGGTGCCCGTTATTTGGGGTTCACCAAGCTTTGCTACTCCATAACAAAGAAAAGGGGTGTTAACTCAGATAAGGGACAGTATATTTTGGGTTCATCTTTGTTATCTCATATACGCTTTGTTAACTCTATATCAGGACCGTTTTATTTTGGGGTTCAGCTTTCTTACCCTTAGATAAGCGGCCGTTATTTGGGGTTCAACTTTGTTAACCCAGGATAAGGACCGTTTATTTAGGGTTCACAGCTTGGCTACACCCTAGATAAGGGATTGTTAACTCCAGTAAGTGGCGTTATTTGGGGTTCATCACTTTCTTATCTGGAGATAAGGTGCCTTATCCTCGAGATAAGAGACCTTATCCCGAGATAAGCTTGTTAACCCAGATAAGGTCGTTATTTGGGGTTCAGCTCTGCTATCTCGAGATAAAGCTTTGTTACATTAAATAGGTGCGTTATTTGGGGTTCAGCTTTGTTCACCCTAGATAAGGCGCGTTATTTGGGGTTCATCTTTGTTCTCGTCTCCAGTTAAACGAGCTTATCTCGCGCGTTAACGGAGTGTTATTTTGGAGATAAGGGTTTTCCCTTCCTTATCTAGGGATAAAGAAAAGTGCTACACTTGGCTTCCATACACGCTCTTGAGTGGGGACCAGTCTGTAACCACTACAGGTGGAAGTAATTTGGCGCAATGGCGTGGGGTTAGGCCTGGACGTACAATGACTATTTTAGATCACTATAATGCGTGTTCTTCACACGGTCGGACGTAAAGGGACGCGTAACTTTGGTTGGAGTAGCGGGTGGGGTAAGTCCTACCTGATGTGTACGTGTTCCTTTTTTCCGAATATTTCCAGACCAGAAATCAGTCCTTGATTTTTACATTCAGTGACCAGGGGATCCTATGGACCCTCAAAATTTGTTTTCTCGCGGGCCGCTTTACGCGGTGGGATTCTTGCGCCACCTTTTTTGTAATTGTCTGACTTTGCATGCGCTTCTTTTCATACCGTTAATGAGTTGATTAGTGAAGGTTCCCATGGACCCCCCCTTGAGCACTACGTAAATCATCTGAGAATATTTTAAAATCAAAGAACCAAAAGCCAATTCTTTGCTGATATATGTAAACACACTTAATGTAAGTAAATGTAAGTAACAATCATTAAAATAATTAACCTTTACTGTATGTGCTGAAAAACAAAAACAATTTCATCAGAACGTTGCTAACTCGTTACTACTGTAACAAATTCCTAAAATGCAACAATCGATTCTAGTCACCAACGGCACTTCGCACCTGTATAGTACATTCCTATTTAATGCAACTCACCCGAACACTCTCGGCTATTTATAGCGCTCAAGATCACGCCACGGCTGACTGACCTAATTTAAATAAAAAAGAACCGCGTTTGCCGTATACCACAACCAATGCAGTAATCTTTATGTGTACATGGTATTACGGCATGCAAACCATGCTTGCCGCGCCGCAACTGACGCCTTCCTGATTCAAAAGATAGTCTCTACGCATATAGTTATGACAGCAATCCAATACTCCCATGCATTTCCCAATTCAAACTTGGTTCCACTATGCGAAAAATAACCAGCATATTTGCAAGTCAACGTAGTAAACGTAAATGGTTCATCCTGCACAGATGAGCCAATTTGTTCAGAATTGACCAAAGTGACACCGACACAATATTACATCTCACTAGTCGCTCACTATTATATCGCGCATAATCGACGATTATTTAGGAGTCTTGTTTTCAAACATCCAATTTCTCTGGGATTGACTCATGGCGCAACGTTACTAACACAAAAACACCCAACATTCCCCACGGAAGTTCTTATTTGAATTCTGTTTTCAGCTTGGCCATAGAACCGACACCATCCCGATTTTCCTAAAAAATCCCATTATCAATTATTTTGTTGAGCACCTGAGGTCTAAGAAGTCTCTCGAACGTCATGAACCCATAGGCAGAATTTCCAGAAATCTTCCAAGCTGTATCACAATATGAACTTTCCCATTCATAATGAGCGGCAGCCTCTTCATTTGTATTTGTTGGCGAATAAGTTTGTTCGTGGGACGGTGCTCATACTATAATTATATACTAAGTAACAACGAAAAAAAAAGATTACTCTTATGCGCTAACGCAATTTTGGAACCTTGGCATTATGTACTACAACAACTCATGGGAAAAAATCATTTTCGTGTCGCCTGTAGGCAAACTTGTTATAAAATAGCAGTTTTGTCTTAAACATCTTCTTAGAGTAATCTCAACATAAAATTAGTTGCCAAATTTATGCCATGTATGCAACCGTGTGCAACTGCATGTTTCTACGGTGGTAAAAAACTTGACTCTGATTGTGCCCGCCATTTTCGAAAATTCTTAAGGAAAATACAGGGTGTCTCAGAAAGAATTACACCCTAACTAATGGTGACCATAACTTCAAAAGTATACATTTGATAATTTAAAAGATCTTAAACTCATTATTTTCAATATTTGAGTAAACAGCACCCGATTCGGTCAGATTTTTGAAGAATTAAGCGATTATGTACCACATGTAAATGTACACTTCCTTCTAAGTTTTGTAATGTAAAGTGATTCGGGCAAACTGCTAGAAATATCAATCTTTCGTTCATTTCTTTTTCATTTTATTTCTGTAAAACAAAAAGATATAATAAAATGAATATTTTGGCCCCAGGTTCAACATAATATTGCTACAGTACGTTACAAAAGAGTTTACAATCTTTCTTTTTCACTTTAAAATTGAGAAACTGAAGAACTGTCAGCGACTCTTCAGTCGTTTTGACAATTAATGTTAATACTATGGCTATCGCCCTCCAAGAGGGCAAATTCCTTTTTTCATTAAATTAATTTGGCATATCCATCAGGCTAGTAGTCTTCTTTAATGAAAAGTTTGCTTTGAAATTAATATAGAAAACGAAGTAAGTTTGATCTGCAACTAGGTTGTGCATTATAAAATCTAAAACGGTTTTCAAACCACCAAATGTTCACCTTTTCTGTTTTTGCTACGAATTGATTCAGATTGTGTAGATTTTCCGTTCTATAAGGTAAATTGTCAGGTAATCCTTTAAAGATTGATCTGTGGATGGGTGGCACATTGTCACGTCTGCTACTTTGTCTGGATTTAGACGAAGACTCTCCGTCTGATGCTGCAATGTTCTGTAAAGTTTTACGGTTTCTTCACCTTCCACAGCAGCTCTTGTTCAATTTTGACTGTAATAAGAGGAGACCAGGATAGCAAGTAGGGGTACAAAAGAAGGCCCATTGGCGGTACTTCTTACCATTGTTCAAGATTGTCTTCTTGCAAAGGGGAATCTTATCTAAATTCCTGTCTGACCAGAGTAATGATGACTAGTTTTTCGGCATATCGGAAACCACAAAGCCCTTTGTTCATGGGCGACAAATGTTGAACCAACCCTTGTCTCGTGCCAGTACTTCAAATAACAGCTGTATGGATTAAAACGCATGAATTTTGAATTTGCACTCAAAGCATGCCTTTATTATTTAAATGTAGAATCCACATTGTGAACTATTGTGAATAATCTTATTGTTCAGTTTATCAACCTGTTAAAGTATTGATTTAACTTTTCAATTCATTCTATGCAGTGCCACCCCCCACCCCGTATTCAACTAACATTTCCACTTTTCTACAGATTTTATTGGTTGTTGTTTTCTAATAAAGTTGATCATTCTTGTTATTTACCATGTTTTATTTTTCTTGTGGAGTTTTTGTATAATTATCACGGTAAAGTTTAGTAATATAATAAACGAACAAATGGCAATGAACTCACGAAATATTAAACAAGAAGGCCGGTTCTTGGGGGAATGAAAAGAAGACAGGATCTTGAACAGATAACACGAGTATCAGCGGTAGTTCACATTAAATTTGCATTATTGTGAAACTTGGACGAAGCGTAACATTGACATGTGTTTAATAATCGCTTATTTCTTTTCAACAACTACTGACCGAATCGAGTGATGTTACATTAAAATGTTAAAGTAATTGTGGTTTTAGATTCTTTTAATTTCTATTTCTCAAATGTGATCTTCTTTTGAAAGTTATGGTCGCCTATATTAGTTACGGTGTAATTCTTTCTGATACAACCCTGTATATCTAAACATAATGTGGTATCATTTCAAAGCTTAGTTTACTTTCTTTAACTTTGCTGGCAAAGATCGTTCACTCGGCATCGGTTTGGTATAAAACGAGCTACAGCCGTTTTGAAAATCAAGTTGTCGGTTTTGCGCTCGTCCACGGATTCGCATTAAAATGAACGGCGTTCAGCTAAGCCCATCAGTGTCCAGAAAAAAATCGGGGGCTATTTATTTATTGACCTGCAGAATAAATGTGACGGTATTTAACCAAACTAATAACCCCACAAAATGCAGTCCCACTTAACATCGAATGCGCTCTTAAATGTTTTACGTCCTCATCACTCATAAAAAATCATTTGAAAAATGAATAACTTGATACATGTATCCGTTTTTTCTGGAGTAGTTTGAATGAATTATACCATGAAGGAACGGACATCGGTGACAACCTTTTTGAGGTTTAAAGTATTGTCTATAATTGTAGACCAAAATATGCCACATCTTGAAAAGAGTGTTCAAATAGAAATTAACATTATCACTGGCTTTTACACCTTTAAGATACCACTTTATTTGGCATAAACATAGACACAGCCATATCAGCATTTTGGGGAGTCATTCGCTTAGTTAGCCACCGTGTATTCAAATGGGAATCCGTGGATAGGGGTAAAAGCTGACTACTTGATTCAAAAGACTGTAGCTCGGCCTATGCTTATCCGATTGGAATTATCTTTGCAGCAAATTAAAAATAATAAAATAGGCTTTCTAATGATACCACATATGTTAGATTATTTATTTAAAAATTCAAAATGGCGGACACATTCAGGGTCAAGTTTTTTTTTACTCACTCTGTACATCCAGTTTTTTGAGACAGTCTTAAACAGACGCCATTAGGAGGCGTGTGACCTACTCGTTCATATGAAAATTTAAAAATTCAAACACACACAAAAAAAGAAAATTAAATAAACGGATTCATTCAAAAAAGAAATAAAAAGAAATAAAAAGCAAATACAAAATAAAACTAAAGAAAAGATTAAAAATGAGAAACAAAAAATTCAAAATAAATGGGACCGAATTAGCATCTGCATGTTCTAGGAATTATGTACCCCAGCTTCAGAGATCCTCCTATCTCGGTCTTGTTTCCCCACAATCCTCAAATCATTTCAATTTTTCAGTTGCATTTTCTCAGACTAGCTTCATTCCTGTTGGTATATATTAATACGCACTTTAAAGGTAAGCTGAGATGAGAGGAGAAATATGTAAAGAAAATATGTAGAAATATTAGTTCTGCTACATCAATCAGTGTGTTTTCATTTGAATTTTATACTCTATTTTAAGTACAGCAAACACGAAGACCAAGATTCGTGAAAGAAACCCTAGAATCCAAGAACCAAGAATCCGCCATCTCGCCTATCAATATTCCAGTTGTTTCTTTTTGAAGAAAAAGCTCCGACCCCGTAGGACATACACCACGCGCTAATCCAACTCGCGCTATTGCACACTTTACGCCACCCTTACTTCCGCCCGTGTGAACACGGCTTATGTCTTACAGCTATCATAAACACTCGATTGCGCTTATATAAAGAAAACAAAGGCAGAAATTCCATCAATTTTTTATTTTAAAATCCTGTATTCCTGTATACGTGTAGTAATTGTTCAATTGCTACCATTTCAAATGTTGAAATTGTCTTTTTAAAATAGAATAGACAAGATTTCCATGACTTTGAATCACTATCTTGGTTGATTCATAGTCGATATATTAGCCAACAAGCAGATGGTAATCCAACAATCACAACAAGCTTTTGTATTAAATCACCAATTCTTTCATCTTTATTTATTTCAACAATAAAAGAGCAAAATATTTCGATCGTCCTTTTAAAATAGTGAAGATATTTACGTGACTTGCAATCACTGCTTTGGCTGACTCGTAATTGTTGTTTATATCTTTCATTTGTACCACCTGAGGCTGAGGTGTTTCTAGAATTTTCCTTTGCTCAATTGCCCGTTATTGTTTAACCATAAATATTCATCAGACCGTTATTTTTCTCCCGAAGTGTCCAGACACCTCTTTCGGAAAAAAATAACGGTGTGATGAATATTCATAGGTTTAAATAACGGCCTCTGACCGGTTTCGTAACTATAATGGACAGTTGAACAAAAGAATCACAATGGATAATGATGAAAAGAAAAAGAGCTACACGTATGCGGGTTTAAATACCGCGGGACTCTATGATACAAAAAGGCTTATTTTGGACATGTTTTGTGCCATTTTTTAACATTTTGGTAATCATTTACAAAATTACATACATATAAACCTAAATATGTGCAATTAAGAGGATATGATTCCGTTGCTGAACCCCCTTTAAATCGAATATCCCGCCTTAACACTTAAAGTGGACAAGAGGGGTTCCTAGGGACGCGCAAACTACATTTTGCCATTTTTACGACTAACGATATACTTTTTCCGACTGATATTTTGTTTTCTATTTGTGTAAATTTTAAATACCCATCATTTCATAAAAAAATATTAAAATCCATCGCCCCATTAATTAGATAATTAGTACGGGTCTCTAGGACTCCACCCCTTGTCCACCGACGGGAGTGTTGGTAAAAATATTATTTAACTAAAACAAGTAATTAAAAATATGATTTTCTGTTTAAGTATTTGGCCTTTATTTATTTATCTTTTTTTTATATTTTCTTTGTCTTTTTTCATTTTCACATGCATATCCAGATCGTCACCACACTAACTTCAGCATCTTTGCTTATACTTATAGGCGTTTCCTTTTTATGTATTCATATCTATATTCGCGTTTGTTCTATTTGGTGTATTATTTGATTCATTGCTCATTTGAATATTTTTATTATCACCTTAAGCTATCATTCAGTATTTAATTCTAAATATATTTAATACTAAATGATGACTTACGGTGAAACTGTTATCCGCTCATAACTTCAACTACTCCATCCTTGAGATTTTGTTGAGCAACCATATAGCTCCGCTCACCACTTCACAGTAATCATTTTATATCTGAATTAACTCCCTGGTTTTTTTTGTTCGTAATAAGTATTTAAGTAACCCAATTTTGTGTACAATAAATAATAGAAATTTAATCAAATACTGGACTTACAATTTTGCAATTTACTACGTTGCGTCCAGAACCACTGGACTTCATCAGGTAAGTGAACCGGTGGATTGGTCATATGACAGACGGCGAGGGATCCCCTTCAGTGCCCCGTCCCACGCATGTGATAGGAGAAAGCGTAGTCCCCCTTTCCTTAAGTGATGGCTGTTCGACTCTTTCCCAGATTGCCTCTCGTACACCTCTTTCAAACCAACGTTCTTCTCTATCCAGGATGAGTACTTCCTCTGGATCGAAGTTGTGGACTGAGGCTTTGATATGATTGAAACCGCAGAAGTTCTGCCGCTTCATTAGAGCGGGCCTGCGACTGTTGGTAAATCCTAGCTTTAAGGATTGCTTGGTCTCACCAGTATGATTCTGTACAATCCTTGTCCGCACATGTAAGACCGCCCGTACACCAATGTTGCCTTTGCTTGTCCTTGGGGGACCTTGTCCTTTACTATCAAAGTGTTTACCACGGAGGGTGTTAGCTGGTTTAAACGAGTTGAGATGCCGTAGGATTTTAAGGTCTTTCTAATCCTCTCCGAGGTGCCACAATCATAAGGTATGGTTACTAGGGTGATGTCCCCTTTTGAGCGTTACCCTGTTTAAGATCTTTAGTTGATTGGTCTTTGGTTTCCCTGGCTTTGTGAAAGACCCACCTAGGATACCGCAGGTTTTTAAGCGATTTTTCCGCAAGTGATCCTTTCCCCTTGTCGATATCTTCTTTCTCACATCTTATGGTGTCAGCGCGGTGATTAAGAGTTCTTATGACCCCGAGTTTGTGAATTAAGGGGTTGGAGCTGATGGAGGTAATGTCCGTATGGGTGGGTCTACGGTATACGGTGGTGCTTAGGGAGCCGTCACTAACCCGATGTACCAGACAGTCAAGAAAAGTTAAGTTGTTGTTGAACACTCTTCTTGGTGACCTGAATTGGGATCAACACTGTTGATGTATTTGAAGAAAGGGTCTGATTCGTTTTTATCTATAACCACAAAGGTATCGTCCGCCCACATTCCCTTTTTGAGCCCCCCCCCCATAGTTTTTGCGCGCTTTGCCGTGGTAGTCTTTTAGTACGTGTTGTTCAAAGACCTCCATATATAGGTTAACGACAATTGGGGACACTGCCGAACCCATGGCGCAGCCAAATTGTTGCAATATAATTGGTCATTGTAAGAAAAGTATGTGGTCTTCAGACACATGTAACAAGTTCCACATCGCGATGTGTACGAACAACGTGCATGGTTGGCGAGTAGGGGCGGCAAGTACTGGGGCGTGGGCTAAGACTGAGGGGAGTTGCCTCTCTCAGGCAGTCTTTGACAACTTGTATGGCATCGTCCGGTCGTATGGACTAACAGAGCACTTACATCATACGAAGTAATTATCTCGTTCTCATTTAAGGTGAGATGGTTGATCTTAGGCCACAAAGTCCGTTTTGGTTATTCTTAAGATGGTGATGCGACTGGCCCAACCAGAGGTTCCCCCAAAAATTTTTTTAAAAAACAAAATTTTTTCCCCCCCTTGGGGCCCCTTTTTTTGCGTGCTTAGCCAATTGGTAAGTGACAGACCGATACTGCTATTATAGGTCTTACCGGATGGGTTCAGGTTTATGGATCTTTGGTAAGCCGTAGAAAGCCGGCAAACACTAGGTTCGGTTGGGGGTGTTAGTCTGTATTTCAGCTTATCATCAAGGAACCATCACTGGACTGCAATTTTTTGTTAATAAACCAGTAACTTTCTTTCTGTACCCGTTAGTGGGATTGTAAGAAAGCAATTGGTTTTGTAATCTTTCCTGTCTTTGATGTAAATCAAGCACTTGTTGTTATATTCTGATTTGGTTAGAACTACAACCACATCTTCCTTTGTCCCGCTGGAACTATTAACAATGTTCTATGTCTTTTGTCAGTCCGATAGAGAGCGTTACGTTCCTCTTTTAGTTATTTAAAGATGGTGGCTTGGGTATTGACTATGTAAACTAACCTTGAAACGCAGTTCCTCCGCTTGCCGATGATCTATTTGAGCTTGTTTAATGGCCGACTCCGTAGCTGTGATAAAATCTGCAACGGGGCACTGAAGGGATCCCTCGCCGTCTTCACATGAACCAATCCACCGGTTCCACTTACCTGATTTGAAGTCCAGTGGGTCTGGACGCAACGTAGTAAATTGCAAAATTTAAGTCCAGTATTTGATTAAATTCTATTATTTGTATTGAACTACAACAGGATGAAGAATCTACCATCAAGAGCCCTCTGCTGTGACTTAATTTTTTTTGTATAAATAATCCTTACAGTTTGTATTTTCTTCTTAGCCCCTGTTGTTTTTTTACTCTGTGCTTGTTTTTATTGCTTTCGTCTTGCGTCCTGTCTTGTCAACACATCTTGTCTACATGTAGTTGTTCTCTTCACACTTTTTTTTCTAAACCGCGGTCTCTCATTTGCTCTCTTCTAACTTTCTTCCTTTTTTTCAACCTACTTCATCCACCCCTTCTCTCTATTTTTTTCTCCCTCCCTTCCCTCTTCCTTCCTCTCTCCATCTCCTCCTCCAGGCCCGTCGCCATGGGGGGTGGGGTGGGTGGGTGGGGGTTGGGGTGGAACACCCCCCCCCAGCGATCCTCAAAAAGAGAAAAAGAAAAAGAGCGAAGGAGAAGGTAGAGCGAGCTCGAGAGAGAGAGAAGAAGAGAGAAAGCGAAGATAAAGAAAGAAGAAAAGAAGGGGAGACCTAAATAAAAAAGAGAAACACATAGAAGCATAAGATTAAATCCAGACTTATCATAATCCAATTATCACAGTATTTAAAATGGATTCCCCTCACGGTCCAACAGTTTGTTTTCAATTTTAGCCCTCTTTTCAAGATTTTGTTAATGATACCAATATTTTTTTTTTTTTTTTTTTTTTAAAATAATTTAGTTACAGGCCTTGGCCGCTCGCTATGTGTAGTTCCCCCCTCGGTAGTACAAAAGCTTAATTACTCTAACTGCCTGTCTCAGTTATCCAAGTTAGAAACCCACAGTCTTTTCTTTCTTTGAATTGATACTATTTACCCCTCAAAAACTGGCAATCGTGAAGGTTCTACATGGCTCAAATCCAAGAGCTTCCGGATTCTTCGCCCCCCGATCCCCCCGGCTGGGCCTTTGCTCACACAACCCCCCGTTGGCACTCGCTTATGTGTTTAAGTTCCCCTCCGTAGACCAAGCTTAGGCCTATATACTTCCCGTTTCAGTGAGCAAAGTTAAAACCCAACTTTTCTGGTGCTTATTCATTATCCCGAGGGTCATTATTCCGAAAATACACGAGGGCATTATTTCCTAAGGGTCGCTATTCCGAAGGTCCATATTCCGAAAAACATGAGGGTCATTATTTCGAATGGTCATAGTTCCGAAAATACTATGACGATTCCTTTGTCCGAAGGGTCATTATTCCGAAAAAAACATCAGGGCCAGTATTCCGAAAATACTTAAGGGGGTCGTTATTCCGAAAATGACATAAGGGTCGTTACTACTCTCCGAAAATAACATAAGGGTAATCCCTCCGAATAACACGACGGGCGTTTTTCCGAAAGGTCGTTATCCGAATAACATAAGGGTTATCACTCTCGAAAATAACACGCGGTCCGTTTTTTCCAAGGTCGTTACAATTATCTCTTCTCTCTACTTCTCTCCGAAAATAACATAAGGGTCATCACGTCTCCGAAAATAACCTGACGGGTCGTTTTTTTTTTTTCCGAAGGGTCGTTCCTTTCCTTCCGAAATGCATAAATGGTTCATCACTCTCCGAAATAACTTACTTTTCTAATCTTTACTAAAAGAGGGAAGCAAACTTATAATAGGTGTCACAATAGCTATGAATGGTCTGAAATATTTTGAGCCAGGTATAGGGGAACGGCGTTGTCGTTTGATTGAGGTAAGTTAGCAGAGATGCAATAAAGTTTAGCCCTGTAAATATATTCCCTAATTCCTTATTTTTTCTGTCAAATCCTTTAGTAGCCAACATTGAAGTTTATTCTTAAAATTAACCAAGCTTTTTTTTTTTTGGTGACGAATACTATATTGCACGGCATTAACTAAGTTTGCTTTAAAATAGATGGAAATAACTCATGTACAAAATCTGACAACTAGAGATTGCGCCTATTTTTAAAGATAATTTATGATAAGGACTCAACTCCAAACCTTTTTTTTGCCTTATTTAAACATCTTTTAATGATTTTAAGCACGATTAAACTCATGATCAGATTGCAGAAAGATATAAGTTTGCTCTTGGTCACAATACGATCGTACCGCAATTTTGTAAGGATTTGCTAAGAAATAGATATGGACAGCATTTTTGAAATTGGTAGAGATGTAATTAGTTAGCAATTTCATGATTTATTAATATTTATGCTAGATTATTAAAGATGTTGATGATAAGGGATTTACAAAACCTCGAAACCAAACCACTTTTTGCCCTTGCCCCATATCGTACATATATTCTATTTACTGTGAGGGGGTCGGGGTGAAGTTTGGATAGGGTTAGGGATGGGGGTTAGTTACCCTTTATCAGAAACACAACACCCACTAACCAGAAGACCCACTATTTCAGAAAACCCGTTACTCGAAGGTCCGCTATTCAGAATTCGAATAGTGGGATGGATTCCTATCAAATGACCCATTATTCAAAGACCCGTTCTCTCAGAAAACCCGTTACTTAGAAGGCCCGTATTCAGAAATTTTTTCTGACTAGCGGACCTCCTGATTAACTAACCCTTTTTGCTCTAAGGACCAAAAAACAACACACCCTCTGCTCAGAAAACCCGTTACTCGAGACCCACTCATCAGAAAGGCCCCGTTATTCACATTTTCTGAATGTGGGCCTCTGAGTAACGGCTTTCTGAATAGCGAGTCTTTTTTTAATTGTTTTTATTAAAAACCCCACTATTCAGAATTTTCCGGATTAGCAGGTCTTTCTGAGTAACGGATTTTCTGAGTATCGGTCTTTTTTTGCCATGTTATTATTATTTAAAAGTCCATCTTCATAAATTTTCTGGGTAACAACTTAAAAGCAGCTGCTTTAAATACCACCCTCTTTCATTTTCCTTTGTTTTGATCGGTTTTATTGCACTTTTCAAAAGGTTCCAATAATTAGTTTTTTTCGTCCTCCTCCTTCCCTCCTCTTTGCACCTTTCTCTTTACAATTATTTTCTCTTTATTTTCACAAACAGTGATATAAAAAAATGAATTTTTTTAATTTTTTTATTTTTTTCCTTCCCCCCTGGGCCTGCACTGCGCCCATACACCCCCCCCCCCCACCAACACCACCTACCAGACCAGGGCCGTAGCCAGGGGGTGCGGGGGTGCGATGTACCCCCCAAATCTCCAAAATTCCAAAAGGTTCCACAAATGATGTGTGCGAGCGAAGCGAGCAGAAAAAAAATAGGTTTTTAAAATGCTTTTTTGTCAAAAAAGGGCAAAAATATAATGGGCAAAAAAGGTCACTTTTGCCAAAATTATGTGGAAAAAGTCCACATTTTGGGAAAAAGGTTCCACTTTGGAAAAAACTCCTGGCTACGGCTTGACACCCCACCCCCAACCCATTCCAGGGTCTTAGTGCCGGAGGCTCATGCAAAATCGTAAATGAAAAAAGGGTCTCAGAAATCTATTTCAATTTCAATCATACTTATTAGATTTTTTGCACAGTTGTGTTGATGAGTGTCTAGTAAACTATACCTGCGAAGATAATACCTCGATAAAGTATGTATCAAGTTTTTCTCTGTATTACACATATTTTTTTCTTGATACACAGTTTTTCTCTTGATAAAAATGTTTTTTCTCGAAAAACAAGTTATCCATTAGAAAAACAGTTTTTTCATTATGCAAACCACGGTTTATAATCAAATGAGAAGCTAGTTTTCAAAAAAAAATTATTTTAATCTATAGATAAAACTTAGTTTTTTCTGATATTTCGTTTGTCCCCTGGTAAACCATTAATAGCAAGTTTGTTTCAAAAAAGTATGTATTTCTCTTGATAAATTTTAGTTTATCTAGCCGTAAACTTAGTTTTTCTATAAACTTCTTTTTTCAAAATAAACTTAGTTTTATAGATAAACTCGGAATTTCTATGGAAAAAACCGTGTATATCAAAAATTGTTTTTTCTCGAGGGGTGAGGGGTTATCTATAAAAAAAACTTAGTTTATCGATAGAAAAACCGCCTTTATCTAAAAAATAATATAGAGTTTATTAGGAGAAAAACATAGTTTATGTCTTGGAAAACAGCAAGAGTAAAACCGTGTTTATCTAGAAAATTCTATGTTTATCTAAACAATACTTATTTTATCAAGAGAGGAAAACTATGTTTATCTAGAGAGGAAAACTATGTTTATCTAGAAAAACCGTGTATATCTAGATAAACTTAGATTATCGAGAACAACATCTCGAGAGAGAAAAACTATGTTTATCTAGAAAAACCGTGTTTATTTAGATAAACCTAGATTATCGAGACAAAAATGCGTTTATCTAGAAAAACTTAGTTTTTCTCTTGATAAAATATGCTAATCTGGAAAAAACAGTTTATCAAGATAGAAAACTTAGTTTTCTCTAGATAAATATAATATTCCTCTCTCTTTAAACTATGTTTATTTAGAAAACAGTTTATCAATAGAGATAACTATGTTTAGTTAGATAAACATAGTTTATCAAGATGGAAGAGCCATGTTTATCTAGAAAACCCGTGTCTATCTAGATAAACTTAGTTTATCGAGAGAAAACCTGTGTTTATCTAGAAAAACTGCGTTTATCTAGAAAAATTAGTTTCTATCTATGAACTATGTTTATCTATAAAAACATAGTTTACCAAGACAGAAAACTACGTTATTTAGAAAAACTTAGTTTATCAAGAGAAAAAAATATTTATCGTAGAGAAATTTAATTTTCTCTTCTAATTAAGTTTATCTAGATAAACTATGTTTGTCTTCTTGATAAACATTTTTTTTCTCTTAATAACCCCCTAACCCGCCCACCCCAACCCCCCCCCCCCCCCCCCCCCCGAGGCTTTGTTTTACAATTTTTCTGTGTTTCCGTAAGGGGTGTAATGGTGTAACTTTGGTGGAAGGAAGTGGCTTGAGAGTTCTCGACCTGAATTAGATTTGGGTGGCGTAATTTTCGGGCAAATTAAGTATTCAATTAGCTTAATTGATTTGCAAAATTCAACACGAAAGTCATAAGCTTTCGTTCCTTCGCTGCAATGAAGCTATCATGATGCACATCTTTTCTTTCTGAATTTGGAAAGTACGTGAATATATGGCGGCTTAGGTCTGCAACTGAGCTGAATTAAATTTCATAATTGCCTGTACTCTGAAACAGTAACATCGGATAGGCAAAATTCCTTCGCTACATGAAAGGCTGCTATACCATACACATCTTTTTTTGGGTGTGAATCATAATTGTTCAAGTGAATAGGGGCCATTTAAAAAGGGCAATTTTGTAATCGATCTAATTAATTAATTATGGAGGGGAGGAAGGTGTTGGGGAGTGGGTGTTGGAGAGTGGGAGGGGGTGTTGGGGAAGGAGGGGATTTGTGGTAAGGGAGAGTGTTTTGGGGAGGAGATGGTGTGTTGGGATTGAATGGGGATTTTTTTCGATCTTTTTTTTTTTGATTGTTCTTTTTTTTTTTTCTTTTTCATTTTTAAGTTCTTTTCTTTTACTTTATTTTTTTTTTTTATGTTTTCTTTTCCTTTTTCTTGTCTTTTCTCTTCTTTCTTTTTTTTTTTTTTTTGTCTTTTCTTCTTTTTTTTTCTACATTCATGGCGTGTTGGAGAGGGTCGTTTGGGAGGGTATATTGTGGGAGTGGGGAGGGAGGGTGTTGGGGGAGGGGAAAGGTGTTGGGGAGGGGGAGAGGAGGTTGGGGTGGGATGGGGAAGTGAAGGGTTGGGTGTTTAGAAGGGAACAGGGTGGGGGGTTGGGAAATATTTTAAAAATCATGTCCAGTTTTCATCATGTTGTTTATTTTCTCTTCCCTTTTGTTTTTTTTGGTTCTTGCAGGTTAGACCTGTAAGTTCTTTTTGTTTTTTATTTTTCTTATTTCATTTTTTTTTTCTCCTTTTTCTTCCTTTTTCTTTTTTTTTTTCTTTCTCTTTTTTTTTTAGCTTTCTTTTTTTTTTTTCGTTGTTTTTTTTTATCTTTCTTTTCTTCGTTTTTCTTTTCTTCTTTTTCCCATCCTTTTTTTATTTTTTCTCTTTTGAGTTTTTCTTTTTCTCTCCTTTTCCTTTTTCTTTTTATATCTTTTTTTTTTTATTGTTGTTCTTCTTTCTTTTTTTTTCTCTTTTCCCTTTTTTTCCTTTCCCTCTTTTTTTTGTTTTGTCCTTTTTTTTCTTCCTTTTTTTTTTACTTGTCTTAACATTTCTATCTTTTTTGTTATCTTTATCATCTTATTTTTTTTCCTTATTCACTTTTTTCGTTTTTTCTTTGTTTTCTTTTTTTTTTTTCTCTATCTCCGGTTTTCTTTATGTTTTTCTCCGGCCAGAATGGGTTGTATGGGAAGGGGATGTGGGTTTTGGTGAGGTGGTTTCTTGGGGAGGGAGGAGGTGTTTGTAGGAGTATCATGGATGGGAGGGGGTTGGGGGAGGTGTGATTTTTTTTTTGGTGATGGGTGTTAAGGAGGGGGTTGTTTGGGGTGGAGGGGATGTTCAGGAGGGGTGATTGGGGAGCGGGTGGGGTGAGGTGTAGATAAGGGGAAGGTGCGTGTTGGGTGCGTGTCTTTTGGGGCCTCGTCTTGTTTTTCTTCTATACCATTACTTCTCTTTTTTGTCTTGTTTTCTGTTTTTATTGTGTCTTTGGGGTTTTGTTGGCTTGTCTCGTTTTATTATATCCTTTGCTTTTTTTTTTTCCTTTCCTTTTTTTCCTTTTTGTTTTTTTTATTTTTTTTCTGCTGTCTTTTTTTTTTTTTTTTCTTTTTCCTTTTTTTTTTTTTCTTTGCTCTCTTTTTTCCTTATTTTTTTCTCTGCCCTGTGGGTTTTTTTGGTCCGGTGGGCTTTGTGTTTTGTGGCTTTGGTGGGTTTTTTGGTGCGGTTTCCTGGGGTGGTTGCGGGGCCGGCTGTTTTTTGGCTTGTCCTGTTTTTTCTTTTTTTTTTGGCTGTTCTTTTGTGTTGCGTTCTTTTTTCGTTTTTTTTCTTCTTGTTTATTTTTCTTTTCTTTTTTTTTTCTGTCTATGTGTTCCTTTTCTTCTGTTTTCGCTTTTTTTTCTCTTCTTTTTTTTTTTTCTCTTTGTTCGTTTCGTTTTTCGCTTCTTTTCCCTTTTCTTTTTTTACCTTTTTTTTATTTTTTTTTCCTCTGTCGTTGTCGGTTCGCGGCCCGGTGGGTGTTGGGCCGGGCCGGTGGGTTTTGGGGCGTTGGTTTCTGTGGGCGGGGTACTGGGGTGGTCTCCGTCGGTGCGGGCTGTTGGTGCATGCAGGGTCAAACAGACAACCAGTACCATTTTTCTTTTTTTTTTTCTTTATTACCTTTCTTCTTTTCTTTTTTTGTTTTCCTTCCCTAGGGAGGGCGCATGGGTGTGGTTGTCCGGGTGAGTTGTGATAGTATGTGATGGGCCGGCTGTTTTTTCTTTGGATGGGGGTGTTTGGGGATACTGGGGCTTTTGTGACAGGGTATTTGGGCGGGTCTTTTGTTTGGCTCAGGTGTTGTGCTTTTTCCCGTTTTTGGTTCGTGTGAATTTTTTGTGCCTCTTCTTTTTTTTTTTTCCTTTTTTTTTTGTTCACTGTTTTTGTTTGTAGTTGTTATTTGTGTTAGAGACGGGTGTATGGGAGAGGGGTGTTGGGCAGAAGACGGTGTTTTTGGGAGGGGAGGGGTGGGTTGGGTTGGTGAGGGGGAAGGTTGTTAGTGATTGGAATGTTTGGGGAAGGGAAGGGTGTTGCGGGAGGGGTGTTGGGGTTGTGTGGGTGTTGGGATAAGGGCGGGATGTTGGCGAGGGGTTGTTGGGAAGAAGGGGGAGGAGGGGTGTGTTTTTGGGGATGGGAGGGTGTTGGGGGAGAGGTTGTGGTTGGATAGGGAGTTTCAGTTTATTTGGGCGGGGTCTTTTGATATGTCATGTTGATGTATTCTTTCTTTTTTTTTTTTTCTATTTTTTTTTTTTTGAGTTATTTCGTTTTGTTTTTTCATTTATAATTGTTTTTTTTTTCCTTTTACTTTTTGTTTGATTTGTTTGCTTTTCTTTTTTTAGTTTTTTCTTTTCTGATTTTTGTTTTCCTTTTTTCTTTTTTTTTTTCTCTTTTCTCTTTTTTCTTTTCACTTGTATTTTTTTTTTTTTCATTCCTGGTTTTTTGTTCATTTCTTTTTCTTTGGGGCGGGCTGGGCTGGTGGTGGTTCGGCGTGCCCTCCTTATTCGTTTTCTTTGTTTTTTGTCTTCTTACGTTGTGTTTCTTTCTGTGTTTTTTTTTTTTTTAATTTTTCTTTTTTTTTGTTTTTTGCCTTTTTTTTTTCTTTCTTTCGTCTTATTAGAATCCTCTTCCTTTGAGCTGCAACAACGTCGTAACTGATATTTTAGGCGAAATTGAGTTATTAATATATATTAAAAAATTAGTTCATCACTTACTCTTCATATTAATAAAACAATTTCAGATGTGACATTCACAATTTAATTAAGTTAAATCATTAGGCCTATTTATGTGTATGTACGACTTTGTTGCACTCAAAAATAAATTTCTGTTTCTGGTTGAGTGTCAACAAAGTCGTAACTGGTAGAAACGACTAGTAATGTAGACTACGGGGACGTTCAATCCTTGTAAAGCGACGGTTTTTAAAAAGTGGTATAAGTAAACAATCTCCAAAATATGTGTGAAGAGCAATTTTCATTTTTTAACCAAACTTATGCTAATCTATGCTAATTTTCGCGGCACAAAAACCTTAAAAATGCTATTAAACAAATTTAGTTTTATAACGATATTTACCCAAGTAATGAATACGCATAATTTAACATAACAAGCAGTAGAGGTCAGCCTCAACCTGACCCTCCCAGCTGGATGGTGTTCATACTTTACCTGTTTCTAGAGTAAAATTTTCCGAGGAACCGATTCCGGACGCCGTTATTGAAAAAGGGCCCAAAGTGTCCAATCCGGGAGTGCTCCCATTTGGGGGGGTCAAAATCAACATAATAAGTTATACAGGCCTTTACTCTAATTTTTGGTGTTACATATAGGTTTGCGTTTCGGGCATGAGACATTGATTGGACCAACTTGAATCCAAAATGGCGGCACTTTTGCAAAAAAGGGAATAAGGTGGCCTTTCTCTTAATTTTTTGCGTGTCTTACATATAGGTTTCCGGGTTGCAGCGAGGATATAGCCTGTACAATATTTTGATTGGAAGGACCACACCTACTGCTATGTTGTCCTCAAAAAGAATCTACTAAAGTGCAGTTTTGTGTGTTGCTACTTGTTTATTGTGGTGATGGCGAAGCATACTACACTAACTGAGGTTCATTCAATTTTATGGACATAACATAACGCGCCGGAAGGTTGACATTTACATCTACCTTGCGTCACGTGATACACGTTGGGGCGCCGTTTTGGGCGTGGAAGTGGGCTGTACGTTCAAAACTGTACCAAGAAATTATGAGCCAGAATTTATTAGGAATATTTTTATATTGGCCCATTTATACAATGTTGACTATGTGGTCTCAACAATTAGAGACAAATGAATAATCAATCTGGTATCAAGCGAGCTGTTGAATTAATTGAGTCAAACGTAATTGAGAACATTTGTCTCAAGTAACTTCATTCGACTGATCTTACTTTATTAATTCAAATCATACGCATATAGTGAACAGGGAAAAAAAAGACAATCTTTTCTAGTTATGATTGAGACTCATGGTGTTATTTTGATCAATGAAAAACTTTCTCCATGGCGTTGATTATAAATGTCATTGTGAATGATGATTACACCATATGTATTTTTTGGCTATTCTGTTTTTGGACTGGAATTAAACAGTTCTCCTTTTTTTTAATTTTTCAGGTATCAAATCATCTAATTTTGAGAAGAATGAATGTATCCTAATTGTATTGTAAAACATGATAAGCGTATTATTATATTAGAACCTGCTTGTGTCATTGACAATGCACATGTTCACTCAATGACAGATGATATGGTATGAGCAAGGTCATCCTCTACTTTGAACCTTTGAAGCAGTTTGTGGACAGCCCATCTAAACAAGCCCAAAGGGCTGTTGACCTTGATAGGAAGGCATGGGTCAACCTCAGCAGACTCAGAGCTGGCGTTGGTCGTTCACAAGATCGAACTTCCTTCACAAGATCGGATAACCTTCACCAACTCTGCGATTCGTGGAGAGGCCAGCAAACCATACCACATCATGTACTGTGAGGTCCACAAGTCCCCAAAAGACTTCCCCCAGGCCTGATCAACCCTGGGATGATGAAACCATCACTGGTTAAAGACGGATCTTCCACTGTGATTTTTGACTTGACAACGAACGAACGAAGAACTGGCAACTTGAGTTTACACTGGAATACCTTACTCAAACTCAAGTTGAACAAGGACAAGAGTGCAAACCAGCGGTTCATTTTATTTCTTGCCCCCCCCCTTTGTATTTCTCCCTGGCCAAAAGAAAAATGGATTTTATGGCAACAAATCACAATTTGGGTCAAAAATTACCACATTTTAGTAAGTCAGCAATTTTGTTTGAGCCAATATGGGGTTAAAAAATCTCAGAATCCTTCCTCCCCCCCCCCCCATACTTTTGGCCACCCAAAAAAAATGTCACCCTCCGCCACATCCCGTCCCCCCCTAAAAAAAAAGTCTGGCGCCGCCGCCCCTGCATGCATACCTTACATGTAATTTGTACAATAGCCAATAAGGTAGTTGCTTAGATGGTTTTGTGCATCCTACAGGTACTGTGCAATTATGAAATCCCTTGTTTTATGAAACAAAATCTGATATGTTGTGGTGAGAACATGAATGTTTATAAAGAGCCTATTTCATAAAATTTTACCTAATTCCCCAGAAATTACGACTGTCTTCTTGCGGTAAATGTTTGCCGTACTGGTAATCTTAGCATGGGGTTCGTAAAATATTTAATGCCCAGCTAAAACAGTTTTTCTAATCATCTGTCTCCCTCTTACTCTCACTTGCACTCACTATTCAATTGTTCACTCGCACTCGCACAAATATCCCTCTCGCGTCTCCTCACCAACCTCACCCCCCACCCACGTCACTTTCCCCTCTTCACTTCACTCCACTCACTTACTCACTCACTGACTCACTCCTCACCCACTCATCGTCACTCAAACGTCATATCCTCCATTCTCCTCCACCCACCTCACTCACTCACCACTGTCTCAGTGCTTCACTCTCACTCACTACTCTCACTCACATTACTTACACCTCTTCAGCCTTCACAGAGTTTGCCCTCTGACCAATTTTTAACTAGAACTATTTACAATTGAATAACTAGAATTTCGCGTTCTCTGGCTGTCGCGGTTTTCGCTGCGGAAGGGGTACCGATGTATAGGGTTTTCTTTGGGTTCCGATCAGTGGAAACCTTATCAGACGTAACCTGTAACGTTTGTAAACTTTGTCACCACCTTAGGGTCCTCTTGCCTGACTACCGACCACAGGACCCTTTGCAACTATACCACTGCCCTTTCTTAACAACAACCAGCTCTTTAACTAGCGTTCCTTAAAGTCCAAGGTTTTTTCTTTTTATCTTCAATTCGAACTATCCAAGACCCCTTTTACAACTGACTGGGAGCCCTTCCCCAGATGTCACATGAGTGTCCATTCCCAACTTAACCCAATCTGCCCCTTCTCATCTACTACTCAAATGTGGCGCCCTTTCTTCCCAACTGACCACCCAGGTTTCCTTCCCCTCCTTTCACAACTACAACCAGGGCCACATTTCTACATTAACTTCACACCTATACCCATCCCCCAACTAAACTTACCAATGTTTTTTTGTATTACAATTGCTTCCGTCATGCGCTATATGATATTGGGCAGACGCTTTACGGAATATAAAGGCAAACCTCATTTGCATACCATGAAACCTCTCCCGGTTTCCTTCTCACTTCCACAAGAGTTCCCTTTTCCCACTACCCCCGGGGTTCTCTTTCCCACAACGCCAGGGTTCCACATTATACAGGTTTGTCATGCACCCCCCCCTTCCCCCAACACAACCCTTCTCCACCCAATTCAGGTTCTCATTATCACCAAATTGAAACTGAAAAAAAATGAAAAAAACATATTTTTTTAATTAGTTTTTATATTTTTGAAAAGTGGTATATTTTTGTTTTTAAAACCATTTTTTTTTCTTTCTGTTCTCCCCTTTTTTCGATGCTTTTATTATATTTGGTTAAAGCTTATTTTTATTTTGGGTGTCACTATTTGTCCCATTTTGATCTTTTTTATTTTTATATATTGTTTTAACAAAACATTTTTCTTCGTATTTTTTTTAATGTATTTGTCATTTTTGGTTTCTATTTTAATATTCAGGTTTTATTTCTTTAAATAATTTGTATTAACTTTTAGGTTTTTATTATTTTGTCATATATTTTGCCCATTTTAATGCTTATTTATTGTTTCACATTAATTTTTGTTCGTATTTCGATATATTTTATTATTTCAAATTGGCTTTTTAAACTTTTCATTTAATTACCTAACGTCTGTTCGTATTTTATGCTCAAGTTTCAATGTTTCATTTTTATTATGTTTTTATTTTCATTGTTTTTAATAATACCAGCCACATCTTTCCTCAAAACCCCTTGCTTTTCTGTATTTTTATCACAACGTGTATTGTTTGGGTTATTTTTCATATGCTTCCAACTTAAATTTTATAATTTTTTAAACTTTTGTATATTTTCTTAGTGTATTTTTTGCTGGCCCTGTTTTTTGGGTGTTAATGTACAATTTTGTTTCACACCTTTAACTTCCAAATGTCTTTTATGCAAGCACTCGTAGTCACAGATTAGTTTTACGTTAACATTGTAAAACATTTGTTTTTTCATCAAGCGGTAAGACATTGGGCCCAGAATACTGGAATGAATTTTCCACAGAATGTATTTAGTGTTCTAAAAACTGTATGCGTTTACAAAGCAGAAAAGCATCATGCTGATATCGTATACCTAGATCTACCTTTAATTTTGTTGCAGTGGTTTGCTTCGATTCATTAACTGGGTCATAATAAGCTACCTAACTTGTTGTTCAACTTTTTAAAAAAAGTAAAAATATTTTTGTAATTATTTATATTACTTTTATATGAACGGAGGTGCCTCGTTGGCCACTTTGGCCTGTTGGTCACCTCCGCTATATAATTGTATTATTTTTCCCTCACTTCCTTTGTATTGTACTCATTATAAATGTCGATAATATGGAAATAAGAGAGCGCTTTATTTATCAATTTGTCTTTAGTTTTTATTTTTTAAAGATTTTATTTTATTAGTTTCTTTTCATTTTAATGTACATTGCTTATTGATGTATTTTCATTTAGTTTTCATTTTTTGTTATTTTTACATTTTTTTTGTTTATATTATTAACTTTGTTTTTAATTTTTTTATTTTTTATTATTTTTCTTATATTATTTATGTATTTTTAAATTATTTTAATTTAATATGGTTTTTTCTTTACATTCTTATTCTTATTTGTCTTTTCTTTTTTGGTTTGTTTTTCTTAGCGTTTTTCCCTTTGTTTTTTCACTTCATTATTCAATTTCGTTTTGATTTTTTTGTTAAAAAACTTTTGTATTTTATTTATGTTCAAATTTATTTTCTTTTGTTGATCCATTAGTTACTTTTTGGTTTCATTTACTTATTCCCAACTTCGTGATTCACTTTAAAAGCTGTGTAGGTTGTTAAAAAAGAACAAAAACTATCGGGGAAAGGAGAAAAAGCAAAATAAAACGGCACATCTTTTCTGGTAACAAACAGCACAAACCAAGAACTAAAACTAAATAACCATAAAAAAAAAAAATCAAACTGCTTTAAGACCGATTTCGAACCCTAGGATCAACGGCAAAAATAACACATCGTGCAATAAGCGGCCTTAAACCACTGCGGGGCCACTGATGAACTTGTCATACAAATGGTGTATCTGCTCCATTTGCTTCACAAGATTATGGAGACAGCATTGACACGACCACCTAATAGCCGATAAGATAATATTTACACTCGGAAAGAAAGCCGAACCAAATACCAAACACCTACATCATGACTATTTTTTCCTATAGTCTATAATAAAAGAATAAAACATTACATATCTCTAATGGATTATTTCACCATAGTGAAAATTATCCAGGCCCTTTATTTCCCACAAATAACGTACACATCATCACATAACGTTACTAAGTATCACCCCCTATTCACGACCTGGACTATTCCACATGCCCAGTTCGGAGGACGAAAACAAAACACTAAATTTGTTGAACGCACTTTGCCTTCACAATCCCTCCAAAATTCCACCTTTTTCGTTCACAAAAAACAAAACAAGCCTTTTCGGCCCTGGATAAGACTTCAAACACATAACATATCCATTTTAGCTTCTAAACACCACTCATTCTATCCAAAACGTTTGACAGAAGTTCAAATTTTTCTCAACATGCAAAAGTAGCAGTACCTACCCACATACGTGGCACACTGACTGTCTTCTGAACTCACCTTTTGGATTTTCAAAAGTAAACCATTCCAATATACAGACTAATTACCGTCTGTATAAATGACAGCGTAATGAACACTCAATTGTGAATCACTCCCCCCCTCTCGGAATGTAGTCCTTATCTTAAAAAATATAGATGAGAAATCAGTGCATTTTATCCCCGCAGAAAGATGTATTATGAAAACGGCCCTCATGGATATTGTCAACCTTCACAAAGCAATTGGTAAGTAACTTTTATAGAAACGTCAGATTTGTGAAATCTCTTGTTGTACCTTAAAGGCAGGCAGACTGGTTAAAGTGCCATTCAAAAAAGCTATACCAGGTAGATGGTGAATTGAAACTCTTGATGTCATTGTATGAACTCAACTAAAATGTTTCAAATGTCTTGGTTTTAATTGTGCACACACACTATTCAAAAGTATTGCAACTTGTAGAATACCAAATTTATAATCACAAATTGATTTCAAATTATACGATAGAGTCTGCCACAATATTAAGAGCTAGCAATTAAGTATTGAATTGCAACTGTTATTTCATACAGATGTGATTCCCCAGAATCCAAGAGGGTGAAAACATTTGATTTGAATTGTCAGTTCCCTAAATATGGCAGTAAAGGAACCTGCGAATGATAACTTGCGATTGCACTCCAGAAGGAATAAAGGACCCCGAAACAATAAAAAAGGCTTCAAAATTGCCGCTTAATGAAATGTATGGGTTCATTTACAATTTACTAAATATTTTCGGGAGAACTTGGTGTTTGGTTGTGGAACCGGAAATGAGATGAAGTCAATGAAAGACGTGATCTTCAAAAAAAAATTTGCAATTTGGAAAATTCAAAAGGCAGTATTTTTTGTCGAATGACAAATCACATGGTTTTTACGTAAATCTGTCTAGTTACACATTCACATTGCATGACAAGCAGATATTTCAATGGTCAATGGTGCGATTAAAAAGTTGTTTCAGGTTATCATGTGACGTTCTTTCTTGCCATTAAAAAAATTTCCTGAGTCAATGGTGATAGGCCCACCTGGTCCCATATTCTATTGATGTTATCTCATTCCGATCCATACAAGACTCTGATTTCCCTGCACTCAAACATTTTACATAGGACCCTAGCAAACATATACATGTCAGTTTAGTGAAATGGTTGCAGCCATTTTGATGATTCTGTGCCTGTATTCATTCTGGAGGACAATGGCAAGGTATCATTAGCCAGCTCCTTAAACATCGCCAATTAGGGAACATGGCAATCCGATTCTAGGAAACAGGCACTGTTTGAAAATCACAACTTCGACAATAATACATAATGTGCAGTGAAGACAACCAACTCCGGGTATTTATATTTTAAATTCATGTTGCATGTGCAAATACTTTTGGCCATTGAAATTTTAACTACTTAGTTCTCCAGGTAGACAAGGGTGGATTAATAAGGTAATAAGGTTAGAATTTAATAGGTGATTAATAAGGTAGACAAGATAACATCCCCTTTTGGCCATTGGGTGTATAAAAACCAACACTCCGAATTGTTTCATAATATTCACTTTCTATAAAAGATGAAAGATTCACATATGAGTTAAATTGATTCTTTATTTTCCTGTTATGATAATTGCATGTTGAGCAGCATCAAACAAAACCCTACACTGAAAAAAACACTTAAAGTTGGTAAAATGCGGAAGGACTTTAATTTATTTGTGTTTCCTTTGTTTTAGAGCAAAACATTAGCCTTGCTCTGTTTCCAGGTAGAGGTTGACTAATGTTCTTTGTAAATTACCTAATATGGTGGTGGTGGTAGTGTGGAAGTATCACAGTCATATGGATTTAAAATTGGATATGTTTAAAGGGGCATTTCGTGAATCCACAGCTCGTTCCCCCCGACTTATCTAAAAAAAAGTTGAGATTTCAATCTCTGAACCAGAACATAGTAAGACATG
>JAMKCH010054733.1:0-21833 GCA_023653785.1 Ophioderma brevispina | reverse complement strand
GATTACAAATATAACTTGAAAACGGTGATATTCTTCCTCGGCGAAGTCTTCAAAATTACACAATGAGTAAATTAAGTAACTTACTACTTAATTTATATACGATGGTATAGGCCTAGCGGGCAGATTCGTCATAGCATTACAAGTACATAATTTTGCTAAGAACATAAATTGTCGAAATATCAAAATTAGTTCTACACGTGTTCTCACTTCTTGTATGTGCACATTTTCTTGAAATGAATTAAATGTCATCTCCCTTTCCCGTTTTCCCTGATACAGTGACCAAGGGATGGACACCACGTTCCATTGACTCCACAAATAATGGGGCTATGATATAGATAATCACTAGCTAGATGGGGTTCGTTAAAATAACAAGCTTGAAAGCTTGATGGAATTGGTTACCTTACTCGAGGGCTTGCCGCTCGAGGTAATTTAACCAAGTCATCAAGCCGAAAGCTTGTTATTTTCACGAACGCCTCATAGCGAATTGATTAAATATTATACACTTAGAGTATGATATATGAATAACATTTTCAAAACCTTTTTTGGGTAAAACATGCTGTAAATTGGATTTGATAACGAAATAATTTGTTCGCAATTTAATTAACACATTTAAAAAACACTTGTCCTTGTCACCATCCATTGACTAGCGTTAACCAAACCAAATGGGTTATATGGATTGCTCTGGGCCATTAACTTCCAGTAACTGATGTTGATTTCAGTGTTTTTCTTAATACGAAGCAAATAATGACGAGTGTGTTTTTGGGTTATCCTTGGAGTGGAATTTGAATGAAAGAAATCAACCAAGCCTATACGGAATACAGACTATTCAACCCTTCATTCCTAAACACTACGCTGATGTAAGTATTATTTCAAATATCTTTATGTGTATCACGGGTGATGTCGACATTTGGGGAAACATCATTTGATTTCAAATGGAATTGACGGCGTAGGATGGGGGCTTCTGCAATTTTGAGCTCAAGAGGTTAAACTGACTTAGTACCTTTTGGGGGGGGGGGAGGGTGAGGAACCTTATATATTCAACCAGTGTTTGGTCAGATCACCATAAAATTTTCTTGGGGTAGGTTTCTGGTTTGTTTGTTCATTCAATTTTTGTCTTCTTGTAATTACCCTTAAGGAATTTCCGTTCTGCATACAAATTTTAGAAATTACCGTATGAAAATAAATCCTGAATATCTGGAATGATATCATATATTTGCTGCTGTAAACATAAATTATGAAAAAGTGTGTCATGTCTAGTTATGAGAAAATGTTTTCAGGTAAAGAGCAATCACTTTTGAAGTTTCCTTTACAGGTAAGCCAACACCTCGTCTATATTTCTACCATACATACGTTGCATAGTGTGACACCATAGAACTTGTATCTTAAGTTTGCCATCAGTATATATACCGATCGCGCCGCTAATATCATGGTCAGGAACATTGTAGTCTAGGACTTTCACCGTGACCCGCGCGTTCCGTGGTGACCCCAGCCTCCGAGTGTGCATGTTATTAAAAATAACAGCTCTAGAGCTGTTATTAAAAATAACACCCCAGTAGCCTCTTCGAACCCGATTATTCGTAGTAGATAGCGCACGGGAAAACAATAGTACACCAAAGACGCTAGCACGAGAGGTGTATGAACCAGTAATCCGCCCCATTATGAATATGACCAACTGGACTTCAGATTCCGCTGGGAACTGCAAAGCTTTATTGGTTATGTCTATGACGTTAAAGCTTTTGAATTATTTCATCACCGCCCGATTAGATTGAGTACGCCTCATTCAAACGAAGAAAAGAAACTCAAACTCTGCTGGGAGTTTAATAAATTTGAATCGTATCTTTACACCATTTATTCACAACAGAATGAAGATGAGCACAAATTATGAAAAAATTTTGAATTGGCAGCATTACCTAACATCTGGTGGCAGAACTCAACACCCATAACTTAATCATATTAATATCAGGACCTCTTTTCTATTCAATCTTAAGTTTGTTCGGCCCCGGTTCACCTGCATTCATAAGGTGAATGATTTTCGATTTCTGCTATGACCGCAATAAATTGCATAGAAATGGGGTTACGCGGCAAGTTACGCGTTTGGTTCTGCAACAATAATGTTAGGTAGTCACAGTTGGCCAACATTTTTTCTTGCTCATGATCTTTGTTTACCTTTCGTTTGCCCCTTTCGAATAAAGGAGAAATATAATGGTCAAAAAGAAAATTGAACACACGTAACTCTAACTTTATTTATTCGTGAAGAAGCTGAAAGAGGACAGGTCATTTGTGTTCCACGTCTCATCTAAATCGGTGATGTATAATAATACCTGCACTTTTCAGTTGCATGATAATAACAAGCTCTGCATTCCAGATGAAAAAAGGAATCTGTGAAGTTTGGTCTTCTACTACCGAGCGTATTTACCTTAACAGCCCCCATGTAGTTTCCTGATCAAGGATCTGGTGTACATCCGGATAGTCAATCTGATATTCATGGCATAATTGAGAGGACATTTAATTCATTTTCTCGAGAATGTGTACATACTAAGCGTGAGAGAACATCCGTAGAACTGAATCTAAAGTTTAGGAAATTATTTTACGGAAGACTTAAGTACTTCCCTAGGGTCGCGCCACCATTGTCCTTATCCAGCATCTTTGCTTCGCTTTGGCCTCATGGCCTAACGTGCGTCCAGTTGATTGAGCCCTTGATCCACACTCACCACGGTTATTAAGTTCGGTCCCGCTGCACTGCGGCCAAAAAGTTGTGCCCTTGAGTAAGAGGCGGGAAAAAAAAAAAAAAACAAAAAGAGACGCAACAAGCGATTTCAAGCCATCCATATTTTCTGTCAGACATGTCGTGGGTTTCATATACGATTATTACGACACCACTAGAAAATCCCCTTTACCTTTTATTTGCTACAGAATGTCTTAAGTGCAAACAAAAGGTGTTTTTATGCTTATATTTCATGTAAATCATATGCTGGATTTCTATGTGCTTTTATAGGAAATTAGAAATTGCACAATTTTGTACCAAAGAATAGTTCTCAGCTTAATTCCTTTCACAATGGGAATTTTTTTTGATAGAAAGCTTTGACATCAGTGGCAAAAAATTAGAATGTTCACATTTTGGGGGGACGCCCGATTATGTGAAATCCCTCGTTGCCCCTTTAATTTACCTCAATTAATCCTCTCTAGAACCATATGTACCAATGTAACAGGTGTGGCCGGAGAATAGGCCCTCCGGGCTCACAGTTGGCAGTGGCGTAACCAGACCCTTTACAATATGGGGGGGGGGGCCCTAAAGGGGTGCCAAGGCTTTTTTGAGGGGGGCAAATTTGGTCCTCAATTCTCCATAGACAACTGTACAAAAAGTCCGGTTCATTGGGGGGGGGCTGAAGGGGGGGTCAAGGGTTCTGTTGGGGAGGCTTGCGCCCCCCTGCGATCATAGCTGAAATTAGCCGCCTTTTTGCTAAACAATTTTACAACTTGATGAGATCGAAAACAGTGATTCAGAGAGTGGTTCTGAGCACAGGATTTGGTGGAAACGCGTCTGTTTATTCGAGGAGGGCCATTAATCACACCAGTGAACTACCATGACTACCACCGATATGCAATATTTTTTTCATGCATAAATGTAATTTTATCCTTTTGCCATAGAGTTAACATTCAGAATTTACATAGGATGGGTGGTATAATGGGTGGAGTTTTGTTTTAATTTGTTGCACCAGTTTTTTTTTGTATTCCATTTTAATCTCAACGTGAATGACAAAATTTTTCGTCTGGGGTCTAAGAAAAAAGTGCGCCGGGCCAAAATCCAAATGGCCGCGTTTTCCCTGCAAAAATCACATTTTCAATCGGCCATAAATTTTCATTGGGGTGGTTTCTGGTTGTTTGTTTTCATTTATTGTCTTCATTGCAATTACCACTTAAGAATGCCGTTCTGCATACAAAATTTTAGAAATGACAGTATGAAAAATAAATCTGAAATATCTGATTATCACATTTGCTGCTGTAAAAAGTAATACATTGTGTCCTGTCTATTTATGAGAAAAATTTGGGGGTTTCCTGTACAGAGCAATAACTTTTGAAAGTTCATTTACAGTAAGGCAACAAACAGCCGCTCATATTTCTACAATACATACGTTGCATAGGTGACACCATGATTGGTATTTATTTGCCATCAGTATCTATACCGAATCGCGCGCCGCTATAGCTAATTGTCAGGACCTTGTATTTCTAAACTATCACCGTTACCCGGCGCGTTCAGTTTGTGCCCCATCTTCCGAGTGGTGCATGTTGATTAAATAACATGCTCTAGAGCTGTTATTAAAATCACACCCCAGTAGCCTCCTCGCACACCCGATTCCGTAGTAGATACGCACGGGAAAACCATAGATACCAACAAAAGACGCTAGCACGAGAGGTGTAAATTGATAGTAATCCGCCATTATAATAGGACCGACGGACCTTCAGATTCCTCTGGGAACATGCAAGCGTTAATTGTTATTTCTATGAACGTAAGCTTTTATTATTTTCACAAATTTCACCGCCCCATTTAGATGAGGGCTACGCTCAATTCACGAAGAAAATAAACTCAAACTTCTGCTGGGAGTTCATACTTTGATCGTATATTTTTCATTCACCATTTGATTCAAAAAGGAAATGAAGATGACAAAAATTTGAAAAAAATTTTGATTGGCACGCTATGACCTACCATCTTTGTGCAGACCAACACCCATAACTTAATCATATTAAATAGGAACCTCTTTTCTATTCAATTTAAAGTTTGGTTCGGCCCGGTTCACCTGCATTTCATATAGGTGAATGATTTTCGATTTACTGCTATGAACGAATAAATTTTGCATAAAAATGGGGTTACGCGGCAGTTACGCGTTTGGTTCTGCACAAAAATGTTATGTCCACATTTGCAAACAATTTTTTTTTCTCATGAGCTTTGTTTACCTTCGTTTCCCTTTCGATAAAGGATGAAATATAGGTCAAGAAAATGAACACACAGTAGAACCTCTACTTTTTTATTCGTGAAGAAGCTGAAGAGGACGGTAATTTGTGTTACAGTCATAATCTAAATCGGTGAGGGATATAACCTGCAATCTTTTCAGTTGCATGGATAACAATGGCCATCTGCCGTTCCAATGAAAAGGAATCTGTGAAGTGTTTGGTCTTCTACATACCGAGCGGATTTTACTTACCAGCCCCCCTATATTTGCTGAGTCAATGAATCTGAGTGTACATCCGTAGTCACTGATTTTCAGGGGCATAAAAAGAGACATTTAATTCATTTTCTCGAGAACGTGCACATACTAGAACGTGGAACTACGTGAACTGATTTCTATAATTTTAGGAAAATTATTTCGGAAGAATATTACTTCCTAGGGCGCGCCCCCTTGGTCCTTATCCGAAGCATCTTTTCCGCTTTGGGCCTCATGGCCTAACGTGCGTCCTTTGATTGATCCCTTGATCCACAGCGCCACGGACGGTTTTAAAGTTCTGAGTCCCGCTGCATGCGAGCCAACGATTGTGCCCTTGAGTAGGAAGGCGTAAAGACGCAACAAGCGATTTCAAGCCTCCATATTTTCTGTCATATATGTCGTGGTTTCATATAGAATTGACACTCATAGAATCCTTACCTTTTATTTGGCTACAGAAATGTCCTTAAATGCAACAAATGTGTTTTCTATGCTTATTTTTCAATGTAAATCTAGGCTGATTTCCTATTTGCTTTTAATAGGAAAATTAGATTTCCATTTTTGTGACCAAAGAATTAGTTCTCAGCTTAATCCTTTCACATGGGAATTTTTTGATAGACAGCTTACTCATCAGTGCAAAAATCAGAACATTCAATTATGGGGGGACGCCCGTTTTGAAATCCCTCGTTCAGCAACTTTAATTTAACCTCAATTAATCCTCTCTATAACCAATGTACAATGTATCAGGTTGGCAGGATATATGTTCCCCCCGGGTCTCACAGCTGGCATGGCGGTAACCAGACCTTTGCCAATGGGGGGGGGGGGGCCTAAAGGGGGTGCCAGGCATTTTTGAGGGGGCAAAATTTGGTTCCTTCCCATGACACTGTACAAATGCTCAGTTCATTGGGGGGGGGGCGAAGGGGGCAAGGGTTCGTTTGGGGAGGGCTTGGCCCCCCCTGCGATCATAGCTGCAATAGCCGCCTTTTTCTCAAACAAATTTACCACTTGATGAGATCGAAAACCGTGATTCAGAGAGTGGTTCTGCCTTAGCACAGATTTGGTGGAAACCGTCTGTTTATTCGAGGAGGGCCATTATAACACACAGTGAACTACCATGAAACTACCACGATATGCATCCTTTTTTATGCTAAATGTAATTTTATTCATTTTGCCATAAATAGTTAACAGTCAGAATTTACAGTAGGAGTGCTATAAAATGGGTTTTTTTTGTTTATTTTTGCAACCGTTTTTTTTTTTGTATTCCATTTACTCTATCTCAACTGAAATGACAAAATTTTTCGTGCTGGGGTCTAAAGAAAAAAGTGCTCCGGGCCAAAATCCAAAATGGCCGCTCGCCGTTTTTCCCCTGAAAAATCACATTTTGCGGCCTAACTTTGTCATGTGTTGGTCTCTTTGTGTGGATTTGGTGTCCTAACCCTATGGTTTTGGTCAAAGATTACATTTTATGCAGTTAAAATTACTGTAAATTATGCAGTTTTGAATAGAGGCACATTTTGTCATTTTGCCAGATAATAGGGGTGACTTGTATTCAACGATTACCCTAGAGACGCTTTAAATTCTCCTCAAAAAGTCATTCCGTAAAACAATATCTTATTTCAAGAATTATAAAAATATGTGAAGAGATCATTATAACCCACGTATGATTTTATAGAATGTCTAATTTTGCGTAGTTTCACATTTTCCAAGAATTGTAAACAGGCTGGCTACCCAAATACTGACCCACACACACGTGCAAACAACTAAGAACTAAGAATCACCTTTTCAATGAAAATGTGGTACTTTCTAGGTACTTCTCTGTACTAAGAGCCTGAGAATCTATTGATTTTAACATCTTTGTAGTGGTCTATGTTTTCTTAATTAAATATAATGAAACTTTTGTAAAGTCTGTGAAATGTGATGGTAGAAACTATCATTTTCCCACTGTTACTATGATACATTTGATAACCTGACACGAGTGGATTGATTAAGCTTAGTAATGTTTCTTTGGGCAAAATCCGAGGATGAAGACACTCTTGCGGAAATTAGAATTTGAAAAAAATATTTTTTTTTCCGGAGCTTAAAATTTTCTGGGTCCGGCGGTCCATGGATTTTGTAGGCCTGCCAGAGACAGATATACACACACAATACCAAAGTAATCCATAATGACAACAAAAATATACCCAACCTGTTCACATCCTGCCCTAAACAGGCTCGAAGAACAATATTTTGAGGGTTTACAAGACAAGCACGTAAATCTGGCCCGCAAACCTGTGAATGACCTTTGACCTTCACATCTGTAACCCACATAGGTTCTAGACCACTAAAACTTGCTGCCATACATGAAAAACAATCTTGATGGGTTTAGTTTCTTGTATGGCTCTGAAAAACTACTTTAAAATGCTTCTTAAAAATAAGCCTATAAAACTGAAAACTACTTCACACGCACAACATGCCAATAGGCCTAGCGTCAACTACAGCAAACATCTCTTCTTTTCTTTCAGAGCACCCGATTTCCTTTCCCAAACTTCATAGTTTTATAGCCTGCTTAAACATTCACCTAGTGATATAATTCACTGCCTTTCTAATCATCTCTATTTTTTGACAACTGTAACCCTCAAAAGAGACTTCTACAAGAGAAAACACAACATTAGGGAACGAAACAAAAAAAAAGGAAAGAAAGCTATGCGAGTAAGAAACGTACCAAAGATCCTTTATCAAGTTACAAGTGAGATAGAGCATGAAGAACTAAGCACCATAGGAGTGTATTTTTTAATTGTCAGACGCTCCAACTTCTCAACAACCCCTCACCATTAGGAAGAGGAATGTGGCCACTCATGGAAATGTCAGCATATAAAAATCGATAAGAGGCGGAAACGTGGTTCTGTTATCCTCTTTTACACATCATTAACATTCCTGAATTTTTTTTTAAGGAATCCCTTTTTTCTTGGGAAGAATGTAACTCTGCATCTCTAGTACATCGTTGAAATAAGCTCACCCCCTATTATCCATAGAGTCAACCCTGCACGTGATGCGATGTTCAGCAGGGACCGAAGTGCGCGAAAAAATCATATGAGGGGCGAAAACATCATAGGGGGGGCAAACTTAAAAATGATCTCCTTTTGGTTTAAAACCCAATTTTTGCCGCATTTATTGGTGTAAAACCCCTGTTTTTTTTCCTAAATTTTTTCAACTCTCGGGGGGGGGGTGGGGGGGGGGGCCATGCCCCCCTTTGCGGCTGCCTCCTGGCAGGGACCTTTACAAGGTCCACATTATCGAAGAAGATTGAGAACCTTATTGTTCTTGTTGGGGATGATTGTCAAGCGTCAAGCAGAGGAAGCAGTATTTCCATGTGAGAAGTACTGGAAGGGTGCCCCAAGAACAAGACTGGAATGTCCCCTCACATCTCAAGAACCTCATGTTCCAACCTAACCCACCCCTTTGCTGTTCTTTTTGGGAAGATTAGGCACCAAAAGATGGTACAATTGGGTTCTACTTGAATGACACCATTTGGGATGGCAACTTTCCAAGTGGACTCACCTGATGCATGTTGGTTCCGGAGATGGAATCCTGGCAGTGACCACACGGGACTGATGAACATTCAGGACACTACAGAGCAACAGTTGAGCAGTCGATTGTTTCAGGAACCTGGAACTTCTCTAGTAGAGCCACATTTTTGTCTAAGCAAATTCCAAGAATTGAGACTATCTTTTTGCGAAAATTTGCTAATTAAGGTAATAATCAGAATTGATTGTCAAAACAGTGCTCACTCTACCCTGATGGCTTTTTTATCTTTTTTAGATGCGTTAACATATTGCTGACTCCAAAACAGGGGTTAGAGACCACAAAAAGTAAAAAACCCACAAAATGACAAAGTTATCGCTGAAAAATGTGATTTTGGGTGGGAACGGGGCGGCCTTTTTGGAATTTGGGCCCGGCGCACTTTTTTCTTAGACCCCGGCCAAAAATTTTGTCATTTCATGTTGACAGTACAGTAAAGGAATCAAAAAACTGTTGCAAAACATAAAATGACAACAAAAATGAATGTTTCACCCCTGTATCCCACTCCTATTTCCAGTAATTTCATTGTTAAAGGAACTTATGTTTTTAAAAATCCAACTCGAATATCCATTCTGCCCCATCTTCTTCAATTTTTATTCAATTGTGACGAACGATCTCATTGCCATTCCAATTTAAGTGTTCAATTCCCATGTGTGACAATTGACATTCCCTTGCCCAATATACATTATAGTTCATAATGTACAATGTTTTAAGAAGGCTTTAAAAACAATTTTATAAGGTGTATAAGAGTTAGTAAGGATAAAGTTTTCAGAAAAGCTTTTTGAACATTAATGATAGTGGAGAAGCTTACATAGAAAAATCAACAGGGTAAGAGTCTCTGAATGATGTATCTTGTAACTATTATAGGGTTGATTTAATCTAATCTGTAAAGTATTACTGATAGGCCAGGGCTCGCGATAGCTTTTTTTATTCATAGCAGTTTGCTACCATTTTCTGCCCGTTGCTATGCACTTTAAGATTGTGTATAGCAATTTTCCCCCATACATTTGCACTATCAATATATCAAAGCAAGAGCTGTTGCAAAAATTGCTACCCATTAAAAATCCTTAGACGCTAACGCTGAATATCGGGTTGCAAAGTGTAATCTATGAGAAGTCCCATTTATCAACATTTGCTTATGGCTTAAGTAAATTCTCATGCATCCGGGACAAGTGGTAGAATGAGATCTTTCATTGCAATAGTCCGAATTCCCGAAAAAATATTCACACGCCTAACGATTGTGTTTTAAAACAGTGAAAAATGTCCGCTTGTATGATTTTGAAATTATGCTTGTCAAGTCCAAAGTCCGAAATGTACTCACATTTAGACGTTTCGTGTCTCCGTCGGATGAACTTTTCAGTAAAAATGTGGAGTAATTTAAGGAAGTGGACTTGAAAGCATCATTTCAATCATATTCCACTACCAGTCCTGATGAACTTATTTCAAGATTTCCCGCTTAGTGCTTAAAATTGGGGCACCTATGTTTTAGTGATTTGATTCTTGACGTTTAGCTCTGAATATGTTTTTACAAAGAATGTGGTTAGCAAAAATGTTTACTCGTTGAAACAGTTTTTTTACACAGCAATTTACTCTAGCTTCTCTTCACCAGGTTGTTCAAAGCCAGTTTAAAAGAGCATTCGCCCCAAGAATGTTTAATAAGACCCTTGTTTAAATGTCCGCCTAAAGTATTTTGTTTGACCTCTGCTCAATATGACGACAATGTAACGATAATATTTCTTTATCTCTGCAGCATACAAACGCCTCTTTCAATTCCCTTTAATTAAGGGACCGATTACGGTAGGGGAATGGGGGTTTTAGGGTAAACAAATTGTTTTCTATGTATAAATGAGAACCCGTTATACCATAAGGGGGGCACGCATTTCTTCTACTCTATGTTGATCGTATAACTGCGTCGGCAAACTTTTTAGAAGTCCGCCTTGGATCCGTATTTTATATCCGAGAGGTGTATGACGTACTAGATGATGTCCAATATCGCCTTAATGTTTTGTCGCTCAAGATTTGATAATTTTCGTAATAATAGTAGTTCAGGTCTAATCCAAAGTTTGTAATCAGTTTTGTTCCCCGTAAAACGGGGTCGGCCGGATTTAAATACTCACACACTCGTAGCACATCGCCTTACTACCCATCTTCGCGCGCGTTTTTGTATCTGTTCGCACGCTCGTTTTATAGTGGAACTAATTATCACTGTGCTACAGATTTTTGTTTTTCAATAACATATGTTCGCTTTTCTGATCAAGGGGACATTACAAATATCAATTCATAGTTAAGTGTTTCACTGAAGAGAGAAACGGGGCTTATTCTGTACCTCTTGCAAGAAGTTTGCATGTAATGTTTTTAATCTAAATGCCTGTTAGAATCTTTGTAAACTGATCTTTGTTGTGAAAGGACATGGTTGTCGTTTTTACAATCTAAATGTTGTTCTGGATAACGTAACCAATACACCCTGCAGATTCAAGACAGGTTAATAACATAAGAAAATTTTTATCACGTTGTTTTAATATTTTTTTCAAGAAACTGTAAAATTACGGCCATTTTGGGGGGGTATTTTGGATAATTATTGTCCCATTTGCCCAGTGTTTTTATTTTATGAATAAGGTGTAAATATAATATCATTTGTGTAGTGAATCACCATTCCTTCACACAATGCACGTAACTTGGCCGACAAGAGTCAATCACTATGACGTCAATCGAGATGCCCTGGCATATTGGTGAATTAGGTGAACGGTGTGGGTGGTTGCCGGAGGATTTCCCATTTGTGATGGTCGGTATAGCAAGGCCCCCCTACAAATGACAAATTAAAATCACATAATCATAACCGGAATGTTACAAGATGGTAAAAGGAAAATAATGATGCATCAGCTATATATATTAGCTTATTTTTTTTCCTGAGTGCAACACTTGAAATTTCTAACGACCACACTATTGGAAAAAGTGGGACCATAACGCATACCAATACAATATTCAGCACATTTCACACGCACATTTCCAAGGCAAACATTTAAAAACATTCTAAATGTTACAAACTTGCGAAATGTTAAATAACCCAAAAATGGGGTAACTTGGTATGACATTATACAACATTCTGCCCTACACTTGCAATTGTACTCAAATGATCTTTTGACCTATGGTCGGAAACTCTACCCCCACATTGGCAGCGGAACGCTTAGTACGATCGTGTATATTGAGGCTTTTGAAGGATTGCCTCAATACATTATTTGACTCTAATGGCCTCAATGATTTTTGACTGTTCTTGACACATCCTTATAATTACGCTTACCAAACCAAAGGAGAACTATAAAAATATATTAGCCATGAACCAATTGGGGACATGGGTCAACTGTCGCCTTAATTTTTCTAATATGGTCTTATAACTAACACGATTTAGACAAAGACCTGTAAACCTTTGTCCTTTGACCTATGGACCTTGTAACTATTACACTTAAGGTCACAGTAGCAAAATGGTCTGCCAGCTGCCGTTGACGTGCTTTTGGCGCTCTGGTTGTGCCGTTCATATCTTTGACCCCTGCCTTACCTAGACAATGAATTTGCCGAGACCAGAATTTTGAATCCGGATCTCTTAAATATCTTCTTTTGAACTATAGGTTGACCATTGTCATTTTTTTGGGCCAATATAGATTTTAAGAAATTACAACCGCCTGTTTTTTCTAACTCTGAGTCCACAATCGTGTTTCACGGCGTTCACATTGTGGCCGTCACATACCGCCAAAATGAAAGAATCCGCAAATACAAATCTCTTGACAATTCCTCAACAAAACTCCACAAATTACGCTCAAAATCTAGGTTTTATAGCATTGTGCACTTCCACAGCGGACGGAATGATTTGTACTGTGCTCCTTCGGGCGGCGCCAAGGTGTAACATCATAGGAGGGGACTGAACATCATAGGGGGGCGAAAACAGTAACAAAATGAACCTAATTTTGGTTAAAACCCCTACTTTTTGCGCAAAACCAACCCCCCTTTTTTCCTAAATTTTGAAAATCTCGGGGGGGGGGGGGGTTGGCGCCCCTGCCCGACCCCCTGCGCCCGCCCCTGCTCCCTTATAGGTCCCTTATTTGATAAGTCCAAGTTGGATTGAAATCAGATTGATTATTTTTGGTTTTTGAGCCAACTTCGATCGCGCGGATTTGCTCTTGCTTCAAAACTTGAATATTGTATGTGACTTTTTACCTAAAGGTGGGTGACCCGATGTACAAGGTTCCGATTTTTTGCATGTGCCTCTCCCTCCATGTAAGCCCATCACGAGAAAGAGTCGATTACAAATTTCGAGTTAACGATTCCAGCCGTTTTGATAGTTGAGCAAAGATGTGCCTAAACTGGCCCATGTGGTAACCACATTTGGAGGTATTTCTTTTTCATACTCGGAAGGAAACATTTGCTGGCCCCTAAACTTTTCATTGGTGTAATGCGAAAAATATGAACTTTCTTTAGATCACCAAAATCGAATTTTAATGATGTAAAGTGGGAGACGACGAGGTTGTCGATCTGTTCACCCACCTTTATGGTCGGCAGTAGTGATATCCTTCGATAATCACAATGACATTAAATAATTTAGGTCAAAGTCATACCATTTTTCTGGCCTTTAAATGGTTCTATACTCATTTGATATCACGAATAATACGGGCCTTACTTCCAAGTATCAGGTTCGCCATCGTCTTTAATCAAAGGCCAACTACCTACCTGCGCAGAATGACACCACGCGAAGTCATCAGATCCAAGTACCAACCATGCCGCCAACTTGACCAGCGCATTGATAAGAGAAACCTGATTGAAAGACATATCACATCATGAAAGTATCTGAATCTGAAGGTTTCTTTTAATGCTTTTGCTAGCGGAAAGTTTACTTCTTCAAATTTCATCGATGACATTTTAAAACCGACAACACACTCATTTTAAAGGAAATTGATGTCAGTAGTTGAGAAAAATGTGGGTGTAAAGGTGAAATGATTTCACACTGAGACAGACTGACAGGAAAGCAGTCATGATAGAAACGTGAAAGGGAGTGAGAGGGAGGAGAGAGAGTGAAGGAAAGATAGAGAGCGAGGCGAGAGAGAAGAGAGAGAGAGAGATAGAGAGAGAGGGTAAGAGTTAACTATGAGAATTCAGCCATGTACTATAGCAAGGAAGGATAAAGCGACATGAGACTTCCGGAAACGTGCCATCCAATTTTTTGCATATTTAGAATGTTTAACCCATTAATGTATCACAACTGAGGTGAATAAGCTGACAAAAGATTCTTGATTAATAATAATAAGTACACATTTAGAATTTTTTTGTCGTGCACGACAGGGAATTCAAGAATGTTTTCATATGGCTGACATAGGAGAGTTTTCTTTTCTACTTTTTGTTCAATAAACCTTAGAAACGTTTCTCTGTAGGTGTTTCTACAACCATCAAGATCAAGTCTACATTGAGAGAATTTGTCCCCTAAAACAAAGTGGTCATTTCCGTGGTAAGTGTCACTATGCACCTAACTCCGAACTAGTGGGCAATTTTGACCATAAAAAGGTTAAAATTGACCCTTTTCGTGTCAAATTGACCACGATTTCGGTACGTTTTAGGTGCATAGTTGAACCTTACCAGGAAAATGACCACTTTTGTTTTAGTGTGTATCCTCAAAAATCTACTCCGTCCCGTTAAATGCAACAGGGAATTACTTCTAGACTGGGTACAATCGCATTTCAAAAACGGGTTGGTTACATTTGTGATCTCACCTTCTGACCTAATCAGATTCCCAGCAATCTTTGCGGAATAAGTACGTATCACAGTGCACTTTATAAAGGCTGCTGAAATCTGAGTCGGCCCAGGCAAAGTGGGGTCACAAATGTACCACCATTTCAGAACGGAAGAATTGAACTTCGCAAGCGGCTCACGGGTTGCTTCTAAACTAACCACCGGTTGGCCCGCTGTTAATAAACCTTTGGTCGTCTCCATTGTTTTAGAACGATAGAATCTGGTCCAGTCGGATAGAACCAGGAACCGACGGGCAACCGGTGCAAGAGTTTTGAAGCTTATAGGCAAGCGGACGAGAGGTGAAAAAAAAAATTCAACAACATCGGCAATGGTCCCACAACAGCAAAATTTTGTGAGAATTAATAAACAACATCCGAGCGCATACACCTGTAAACTCTGCAATAATTTGCATACTGTAGAAATATGTTTTTTCATAATTTGCATCATTTGCATAAAAGGTGTTCCAGAGGTAGTTGGGCCTTTTTTTCTGTAGCAGTAATGCAGAAAGCTACGGACATGCGTTTTTTTTTGCATAATTGGAATGTGTGACTCTAATCAACAAAAAAAAATAAAGTCGAATTTTTCCAAGTTTAGTTACTAAAGGTTGTTAATTTGGTATTTTTGCAATGCAAAAATACATTTTTAAGCAGTTTTGCGTACGTCGGTTCGTATTTTCTGCTTACCATAAATACCTTTCGCATTTTCTTTTTTAAGTTCAAAACAAAAACCACACGTTTATGAACAGCACCTGCAATGGAGCACCAGAAACACCACGGGTTTTCATGTAATTTAACAATTCTCTACGTGTCCTTGTTTCTCTCATTTTGTGTAGTAAAGTCCAGTCAGGGCTGCTGCCTGTTCGAACTAGTACACCGTATTTTTCGTCACGCTCTGGTACAAAGAGAACAATTTACGCCATTATCAGAATACCCACAAATGGTCTTCATTGTCGCCAAGCATTGTTTCTATGATAAAGAACGTTTAAGTCCTCTTTGTCTTCACAAATTTTCACCATCGTCATTATGAATTAGTAAATTAGTGATTGTGATTGCAAAACGTTCTTCACATTTTTAAATAATCATGCATCTACGCAATCTTGAATTAAAACATTAAAAATATTAAAAAAGAAAAATTACTTAAAATAGAAGAAACGGGTAAATTACGGATTCCAAAGGAGACCATCGGATATGCAAATTACACTTTGAACAGGCTTGTATTGACAAAATAAATTCTTCAGACGTTAATCATTAAAAAAAACAGGCCTATCTATACATTCTTACATTAACATTGTTTTATTCTAATTGGATTCTATCAGTTTAGATTACAATTGAATAAAAACGCATCTGAAAGTATAAAATGTAATAGATTAAAAGTTTAATCTAAATTCATATTTTCCCTCATTTAGTCTAAGAAGTTTAGAGATTATAAAGGAGTTATCGCGGTATTTTGATCCTCCTTGTTTGTCTTAATACTATATGAGACCGTACATTCTATGAGTTTTATGATTTTCGACAGGAAGTTGTTAAACCAATACTAGATTGCTATATTTTTTGTACGGATCCAGACAAGACAAGGCAAACCCTGCTCGCCCTTTCTACAAGTCAATTAAAACAATGAAGAAGAGGAAAGGAACGAAAAAGAAACCAATAAATGCTGTTTGCACAAATAAGACCAAAACACGGTAATTAGTATGTTGGTTGACAGATAATGTGATAAACTTTCTTTCGCCCCAGAAGCATTTAATTAAAGGTGATTTACTTTTAAAAGGACAGCTGCAGAAAACATTGTTATAGGCCTTCAATTTTGGCGAGCGGAATTAGGAGTCGCCACCCACATTGTTGAAAATTTGTTCCAAAATTATATTTCTATATAGCGCTTTGCCTACATGGGAAAGGTCCTTCCATAAATCTCACTGATTCAGTTATGATTATTCAGGACGACTTTTGGATCATACAAATTTAAAGGTGCAACGATGAGATTTCAAATTAACAGGGCTTGTCCCGAAAAAATGTGAAAATTCTGATTTTGGCATGGTTGTAAAGCTTTTTATATAAAAACATACCCCTATAAACGGGTTTTTTTTTGTCAAAAATTAAAAAATCACAAAATTGTTGAAATTTCTATTTTCGTATAGGATTCAAACCAGTAAATAACGTGAGAAACCGGTAAGTACAGCCCCACTTGCAAATGAGGTTGTTTTTGTTTGGTGACCCTCGCCTAACACTAAGTATACCCTTAAAACTGAGAGGAAAATGGCGAGATCTGGGTTGCAAATCATGGTTGATATCATTATTAAGTAAAAATAGGGAGGAATATCAAAAAAGGTTGTCATTGATCTGTTTATTTTGATCCGAAAAACCAATTTTAACCGTATTCTTACAGGGAACACCTGACTGAAAAAGTGGGTGACCGCCAGGACCCACGGTGCATGCTAGGATTGCGCAGTCCAGGCTCGAAATTTGGGGTGTGATTGTGGATATCTACCCTAATTTCATGATTGATTGGATAGGAGAAGTGATGATCTTCAAGCAGAATGTTAGCTCAAGTCTGAGATTTTCATTGAGGAGAAAAGACGTTTTCATCTCGCCATTTGTACAGGGACGAATGGGAGCAGCATTTAGTGGTGTGAAACCTATACGAGGTGTGTATAAGAGACAGCGAAAATAGTTCGTGACCTCCCACCTGACTTCGGTAAGATGTCAATTTGATCTTGTCAAAATTGTTTTCAAAACATTGGTGATAACAAAGCAGTCCCACTGGCCTAGTGTTGTCTTTGCCAGAGCGGGGGGGGGGGGGGGTCAGCGCAGGAGAACTGTTTGAGCGGCAAAGATAAGAAGATAAGGATAAGTGGGGAATGGAGCGGTAAAACAATGTGGCTGGCTCGGTTTGTTAGCGAATGTAAAATGAACGAGTCTAAGGTGCAAAATTTGCAGTATGGCTGCGCAATGTTTTAGCGATTATTAAATAGCCCACAATAAATGGATAAAAAGGTAAGCCATGACAACTTTTGTGATGTACATGGCGGGGTTTTACCAAATGTGGCAGCTCTTCTTTTATTCAGAAAGTGAAGCTATTTTGATACAAGTTAAATTGAAAGTGAATGTTGTAGCTATAAGGACTTTGGTCTGACATTCTTACAAGCGTCCCCCCTCCCCGAGTAAACCCCCTCCCCGAATAAGCCCCATCCTTTCCCTTCTCAAAGGCCAGGTGATATAAGCAGCAAAGAGTAGTAAGTTATTTTATTTCTGATATATCTTTAAAGCAATGGAAAACAAATGTTTTTTTGGGTGAGCGCTATCAAAGAAATCTTCAGTGATAGCAGAAATAAGACTATGGATATTTTAGGACAATTTACTATTTTTGTGCTCACTTAATTAAAAAAAGGAAATTATTCTCATGAATGATCACACCATGTGAAGGAGACGGTTGCAAAGTAGACAAGAAATGCATTATTAATGTACAAATCTGAGACCTATATAGGATTCACACCATGTTAATAACGGAAGAAACCGGTAAGTCCAGCCCCCACTGCAAAGGAGGTGTTTTTTTTGTGGTGACCCCGCCTAAGTATACCCTTAAAACTGAGAGAAGAAATGGCGAGATCTGGTGCGGCAAATCATTGGTTGCTACCATATTAGTATAAAAATCTGTAGGAATACAAAAAAAGGTTGTCATGATATGTTACTTTGATGCCGACAAAACAATTTTAACCGTATTCTTACAGGGAACACCTGTCTGAAAAAGTGCTGGACCCTCCAGGACCCAGGTGCAGGCTAGTCTTGGTAGTCCAGTCGCTTGAAAATTTGGGGATAACTACCCAATTTCATGATTACGATTGGGAAGGAGATATGATGATCTTCAAGCAGATGTTGCTTTCAAGGTTGAGATTTTCCATGGATGGAGAAAATGACGTTTTCATCTCCTCGCCCATTTTGTACAGGAACGAAATGGAGCAGATGTGGTTGTGAAACCTATACGAGCTGTTGTATAGCAGACCAGCGAAAATAGTTCGTTGCCTCCACTGACTTCGGTAAGTCCATATTTGATCTTGTCAACTTGTTTTCAAAACATTGGTGATACTAAAAGCAGTCATCATGCCTGGCCTAGTGTTTTGGTCTATGCAGAGCGGGGGGGGGGGGGGGGGGTGTAGGAGAACTGCTCGAGAGCAAGATAAGGAAGTGTGAATGGAGCTGTAAAAAATGTAGGATGGCTTCGGTTTGTTAAGCGATGTAAAATGACCGATGAGTTCTAAGGTGCAAAATTAGCAGTCTGGCTTGCGCGATGTTTTAGCCGATTAAATAGCCACAAATAAATGGATAAAAGGTAAGCCATGGACAAATTTTGTGATGTACTGCCGGGTTTTACCAATGATGGCAGCTCTTCTTTTATATCCAGAAAGTGAAGCTATTTTGATCAAGTTAAATGAAAGTGTTGTGTTCAGCTTATAATAGGACTTGCGTCTGACATTCTTACAAAGCAGCCCCTCCCGAGGGTAAACCCCCCTCCCCGAAATAAGCCCCCTCCTTTCCCTTCTCAAAGGCCAGGTGATAAAAAGCAAGCAGAAGTTATTTTTATTTTCTGATATATGCTTAAAGCAATGGAAAACAAAATTGTTTTTTTGGGTGAGCGCTATCTTAAGAAATCTTCAGTAGAAAGATTAGGGAGGAAAAAAATGTAAAATTAAAAAAACCAAAAAAGAAAAATTAATATTAAAAAAAGAATTATTCTCCATGAATATCACAACATGTGAAGGCGGTTTCCAGTGACAAGAAAATGCATTAATTTACACATCTGAGACCTCTTAGGATTTCACACCAAGTAAATAAACGTGAGAAACCGTAACAAGTCCCAAAAAGGGGGGGGGGGGGCCCCCCCACTTGCAAATGATGGGGTTTTTTTTTGTGAACCCTCGCCTAAGTATACCCTTAAAATGGAGAGAAATGGCGAGATCGGGTTTACAAATCATGGTTGCTATCAATTTTAAGTATCAAATCTGTAGGAATATCAAAAAAAGGTTGTTCATTGATATGTTGTTTTGATCCGACAAACCAATTTAACCGTATTCTTACAGGGAAAAACACTGACATGAAAAAGTGCTGTGACCTACAGGACCACCACGGGGATGATAGATGGCCAGTCCAGTCGCTGAAAAAATTTTTGGGGGAACTACCCTAATTCTGATTGACTTGGGTAGGAGATTATGATGATCTTGCAGCAGAATGTTAGCTTCAAGGTCTGAGATTTTCCATTGAGGAGAAAATGACGTTTTCTCTCGCCCATTGTACAGGAACGAATGGGAGCAGATTTAGTGGTGTGAAACCTTATAAGAGCTGTGTATGATAGCAGACAGCGAAAATAGTTACGTTGACCTCCTACCTGACTTCGGTAAAGTACCAATTGATTCTTGTCACAGTGTTTTCCAAAAACTGGTGATAATAAAGCAGTCCCCCTGGCCTAGTGTTGTCAGGCAGAGCTGTGGGAGCGGGGCCGGGGGGGGGGGGGGCGGGGTGGGGTTCAGAGGGGGGGGGGGTCTCAGCGCAGGAGAACCCTGCTCGAGAGGCAAAGATAAGGTAAGTGTGAAGGGAGCTGAAAAACACTCTAGGCTGGCGTCGGTGTGTGGTAAGTTTCTTTCCTCCTTTTCGTCCCCACCTTACCCTCCCACCACCCATCTTTCTGTCGCCACTTACCACTCTCCCTCCCTCCTCGCGCACCTTCTTTTTTTTGTTCGCAGCGAATGTAAAATGACCGAGAGTTAAGGTGCAAAAAATGTTAGCAAGATCTGGCTATTTTGCGCAATGGTTTAGCGATTAAATAGCCACAATAAAGGATAAAAGGTAAGCCATGACAACTTTGTGATTGTACATGCCGGGTTTTACCAATGATGGCAGCTCTTCTTTTATCAGAAAGTGAGCATTTTGATACAAGTTAAATTGAAAAGTGTTTGGTCAGCTATATCGGACTGTTTGTCTGAAATTCGTTACAAGCAGCCCCCCTCCCCGAGTTAGTAAACCCCCTCCCAGAAATAAGCCCCCTCCTTTCCCTTTCAAAGGCCAGGTTGATATAAGCAAGCAAAGAGTTAAGTATGTTTTTGATATATGCTTTAAAGCAATGGAAAACCAAAGGTTTTGGGTGAGCGCTATCTTAAGAAATCTTCAGTAGCATTGCAGAATATGGATATTTTTAGGACAATATATTTTGTGCTCACTTTAATTAACAAAAAAGAATTATTCATGAATGATCACACAATGTGGAAGGAGGTTTCAAGTAGACAAGATAATGCATTAATTTAAAATCTGAGACCTCTAGAGGAATCACACCAGTAGTAAATAACGTGAGAAACCGGAAGTCCAGCCCCCACTGCAAATGATTGGGTGTTTTTTTTGTTTTTTTGGTGACCCTCGCCTAACACTAAGTATACCCTTAAAACTGAGAGAAAAGGCGAGATTCGGGGTTGCAAATAATGGTTTGCTATCAAGATATTCAGTAAAAATCTGTAGGAATATTCAAAAAAGGTTGGTCATGATATGTATTTTGATCCGACAAACCAATGTTAACCGTATTCGTTACAGGAAACACCCTGACTGAAAAAAGTGCTTCTGTGACCTCCAGGACCCACGGGGGCCCATGCTCGTATTGGCAGTCAGTCTGCCTCGAAAATTTTGGGGATAACTTACCCTAATTCATGATTGATGGGGGTAGGAGATATATGATGATCTTCAAGCAGATGTTAGCTCTAAGGTCTAGAGATTTTCCATTGAGGAGAAAATGACGTTTTCATATCGCCCATTTGTTACAGGAACGAATGGGAGCAGCATTTAGTGGTGTGAAAACCTATACGAGATGTGTTATAGCTACAGCGAAATAGTCGTGACCTACACCTGACTTCGGTAAGTCAATGGTTGATCTTGTCAACGTGTTTCAAAACATTGGTGATACTAAGCAGTTCCCCCAGGCCTAGTGTTGTCTATGCAGAGCGGGGGGGGGGGGGGGGGTCAGCGACAGGAGATGCTCGGAGGCAAGATAAGGGTAAATGTGAATGGAGCTAGCTGTAACACTGTAGGCTGGCTTCGGTTTGTTAAACGAATGTAAAATGAACCGAGTTAAGGTGCAAAAATTAGCAGTCTGGCTTGCGCAAGTTTTACCGATTAAATAGCAACAATAAATGTGGATAAAAAAGGTAAGCCATGACAACTTTTGGATGTACATGCCGGGTTTTACCAATGATGGCAGCTCTCTTTTATCCAGAAAAGTGAAGCTATTTTTGATACAAGTTAAAATTAAGTTTGTGTCAAGCTATAATAGGGG